>JALBCR010004814.1:30000-330000 GCA_030710515.1 Abscondita cerata | reverse complement strand
ATTTTGCCGGTTTACTTGGCATATATTGAACGAATCTGCACTACCTCTAAAGCCAACGAGTTGTTCAACTATAGTTAGTTAGTATCCTGTATGACATAGGTTTTGCACTGTTGAATGAATAAATCCCAAACGTAGGATACCATTGCTAATTTATCTGTTTCCAAATGCGTATTCCAAAAGTTTTGTCATCAAATCTGACGAATCTTCAAAATTTCTTCAAAGCGAGATATGGCATTGTGGCTCAGTATATAGGATTAGCAAATTCAGCACAAAATAGTTCTCTCGCAGGAACATCCCAGCTTCTGTGAACTCCCGCATGAATAAGTAAACCATAGAATGCAAGAAACTCATCAACGGTAAAAGCTCGATGAAAGTTCCCTTTTGGGGTTTTCAATATATCGCTTTATATCACATATATATATATATATATATATATATATATATATATATATATATATGTCATATACCATGTGTAACACGATGATGGTACACTCCCCATTTTTCCTTTATTTTTGAAAGTATTTTATTAAAATTGGGGATATCTGTAGGTATAAATAAATCCTACAAATTCTGACAGTGAAAAGTGAATTAAAAAGTTCACTGAGAGATATCGCTCACCCCAATCCTTCAGTGCACCACCTTATGGAATATAACAACGAACCCAACAAACTCAAACATATTAAGCCATCTGATCTACTTACTAAATTCTAACTGACAGTGTGTATTAATCTTTCACAAATGTACTCCTCATTCTCTTCTCACGAATTTTATACTAAAACATTCTAAGGGGAGTTTTCGCTGGAATTCTACCCCATGTCTTATTGTACTCATTTACCTATATTAAGTCCTATAGAATACCTACTTATTGCCTAATATTAATTAGCAGATTGTATAAATATTGAAGTTATAAAAAAAATACAGACAAATGAGGGCTTTTTTATAGATTAAATCATTTTTAGATTTTATTAAAATAAGACGTATTTTTGCACCTGTGCACCATTTAAATTTAATAATAAAGATTTATAAAACAAAATAACCATTCAAAAATATAGATTTTGAAGTATGTTTCGTAGAATTTTTATAGAGATATGTTAAATGTTATTGAAATTATACGTATTTTACATTTCAACGAAGTATGTGTTAAAAAAATTTGAAATTGAAAAGTTGGTATTTTTCCCCCATTATAAACGAGACCGGTTTGGTTTTAATAAAATGAAAAGGTAGGCATTAGAAAAAAGTTTGCAAAAGAAATAATTATTTTATTAATTACTAAAATAATTATGGGCAAAAATTTAGTAGAAATAACATAAAACGTACAAAACCTAATTTCAAAGTTACTTTTAGGTATGAAAAATTCTTCAAATCTATAAAAATGTTATTTACTCAAAATTTAGGATTTCTATAACAAAATACTATATTACTATACAGGGTGTTTCTGAATAGGGGTAACAAAATTCTCGGTAGATAGGGGGATCATTTGAGACACTTTTTATTTATAAACTCATAGGCAACCATGTTCACTCTAGAAGCTATACGTCAAAAACTGTTTTTGGTTTTTGTTATTTTTGTTAAAATCATGCTTAAAAGGCAGACAGTTTTAAACTAATGACACTTTCTGAGCGATTAAGTTGGCTATGTTTCACGTCTTAAATGGCATAATTGTTTTTGACGTTAGTTGAATTTGTGTTTCTTGTTACTTAAATCACGAGTCAGCATACTTTTGAAGATTTTGCTAATAATGCTAATATGATGTTAGTTTACGGCGAAGAACATTGTAATGGTAGACATGCTACCCACATAGCACAATCATATACTAATAACATTCAGTAGGGATATTCAAATATGCTTAGAATAAGTTATACATATTCCAGATGTACATAGAATATTCTAGAATTGCACAATGTCCCACTTTTAAATATTATGGAGGAATATTATAAAGATATTACTGTAAATGTTCATATAATATTTCTATCTTCACTGAAATAATGATCATGTAATATTCTTCTAGGATTTACAGAATATTCTTATACTAATCTCAAAATGTTAATGGATTTGATAAAATGCTATTTAAAACTGAAATTTTAGTTGTTGCAGACGTTTCGATTCCTATTGTGCGGTCTTCATCAGGGCTTGAATTAATGTTACAATAATTAGAAAACGAAAATGAAATTGTAGCACAAAAACAATTGTAAAACACGTTTTGACATTAACATTGAACATTTAATTTAAATGCCTGATGAAGACCCCATAACAGGGTTCGAAATGTTGGCATAACTAAAATACACTCATTTATTTCTCCTGAAGTCACTGACCCCTAGGGAATACTATAAATAATTGAAAATTAGAAAGAAATCTTTACATTGGTAATATTTATAACTAACGAACGTTGAACTTGAAGGAAGCAAGATGCTTGATGCAAACGAGGCAGAAAGTAATTTTGTTAACAAAACACCTTCACAATTAAACGTGAAAAAGGGAACAAAAGGTGTATCTAAAACCCGAATAACTGGTGCTATATGGGTAGACGCTTGTAATTGAAACATGTCATACGTTGAAAGAAGCGCAATTGAATGACATTCACTTTCGAAATCTAATTTTTTTTCAAATTTTTGAGCTTTAAGCATGATTTTTTGAAAAATAACAAAAACCAAAATTAAAAAAATGATTTTTTTGATTCCGACTTTTAAGAGAGATATTTTGAATATAAAACAGTTTTTGATGTGTACCTTTTAGGGTGAACATGGTTGCCTTTGAGTTTATAAATAAAAAGTGTTTCAAATGATCCCCCTCTCTACCCTAGAATTTTTTGTTACCCCTATTCAGAAACACCCTGTATATTATTAATCAAAGTGCTATAGGCTCTATTTTCGTTACAAATTGAGATAATAAAAAAATTTCAAACAAAAGTTGTAGGTAAGATCTGAAACTACATTTTTAACACTTTTTTATGTTTTTTATTTAAAGATGTTTTAATTTAAATAATTAAAAATTGTAAAAATTTTCAAATGTTTTAAATCACAGCTAGGACGTATTGCTTGGAGAAAAATTTTTAATCTGATAAAATAAATTATATTCGGCCCCCAAAGAACCTGAACATATGGTTTGAAGGTTATAAATATTTCACTCCTAGAATTTCACCGCTATTTTTACATCTGATCTGCCACGTCACAGAATAAATAATACGCTTTGTTGATTCTGTGACCACGTTTCGATGTAGGTAGCGAAACCGTAACAGAGGTCTGTTAATAAAAGTCTGTTAAAATAACATAATGTTAGCAACGAGTTACAGAATAGCACTATAAACAAAATTTTATCAACTGATCCTCATGTCGTGGGTATGAAAAGAAAGATTTTTTAAATAAATCATCAAAAATATAATTGCTACAGACAAAACGTATGCCAGATTCTGAGGTGAATACGGCAGATTTTTAATTGTTTTTTGATACATTTTTTATCAGCGTTAATGGCAGAACAGCAGAATAGAGAAAATTGTTGAGAGATCTGCAGTGTCAGTATCCTCTCATGTACAGTACTAAAAACAATAAAATTTGTGTCAGCCACTAGTTTGTACGTGTGCCATCAAGAATTCAAAAGTTGATAAGTGCAGTACATACAGTTTTATATAGTTATGGAAAAAACTGGAATAGAATGAATTTATGTATTAGTGTTCCAGAAACTTCTACCAGGATCCTGTAAATTTTTTCTTGTTGCATCAGAATTCATGATGTGAGAAACCTTAATACTTCTTGTTCCGTTTTTTTTAAATTAAAATTAAATTAAATTAACAATTTTGTTGCTACTAGATCGCCAGGAACTCCTTGTGAATATGACGATAGCAAGGGTGCTTTGGATTGTTTAAAATAATTTATTATAAGGGTGATTCAAAACTGATAAAGTGGTTGTTCAGTCAGAAGAAATTAACAGTGACGAAACTGAAACATTTTTATTTTCTTCTAAAAATCTTCTGAATACGAACATCCATGCATACATTGCTGATTATCTGGCAAAAAATATATTGAAAACTGTAAATTCAAGTTCTTCTTTGCCACAACATAAATTAATTGAGGCAAGAGGGCGTATTTGGGCCAGGCACAATTTATACCTGTTACAATTTATGAAGAATGCATTGAAATAAGTCATACATTTTTACCTGAAATATGCACTGGTAGTAAGTAATCTAATGGTAACATTCAGAAAATGCTTACCAAAAAATTAAAACTAAATTTATTTGCAGATAAAATTGTATTTAAAATTTTAATCTTTTTAATATTGTTGTATTCATAAGAAAATAAATTCAAATGTATTTGTCTTTGTTCATTGTTTTCTTATTAGATACTTACAAATTTATTTTTAATTTGTTAAGAATCAATATTGAAAATTGTTGATTTAAAAAACCCGCTAGATTTACATTCTGCGTACAGCGACAATGCTACATGAGGTATAATTGAAACTTATTTCGTAGTTCAACGAGAAGTCAGCTATCTAAACACTGTTTGTTTATCTATGGTATGAGATAACCTAAAAAAAAGGGAATATTAAATTATAACGAATTTTATTTAATTGTGTACCAAGATATTCTAATTTAAAATAAAACAATTTTAATATTAATGTTTGATTGGGCGAAGAACCGGTAAGCCTACGGCTCTTGGGTATCGGTAGAAATGAGTATTGAGTACACGCGCGGCGCGATACATTGAAACGTGCACAAAGCATAATGTACATGTGATATACAGCATCATCTCTCATATTAAATAAATATGCATACTGTTTATCACCTTAATTACTTGTAGCAATAAATAATTTAAATATGATTTGAAGTAGGTAATTATAGAATTGAAGTCAGTGTTAATGTGTTTTAATTCACAACTAATTCAATCGCAATTATCTAAAGCTAATAAATAAGTATACGTTAAATATAAAACGCTATAATTCGAAAACTAAAAATGATATCGATGACTCATTATTTGTAAGATCACTATAAGAATTCGTAAAAGTTTCTAAAAAGTTTTGTAACTCTGCGTACTTCTGTAGAGAATTTTTGCTTATACACGTATCGATTTCTAAATGTGATGATGGAGGTTCAGAATATTTCGGATTTGTTTCTTCTTTTCTCTCTTAATGTCTTGCTCTAAAGTTAGTTTCAAAATTTTCTGCTTGATAGTATTCAGAACATCTGCAAACAAAAATAATATTTTACAAATTAATCTAAAAAATATTGTTCGATTGCATATTAATTCTAAAACTTTCATACCTTGAATATCCTTAACTAATTGTGCAGATTTGGTGCTTTCATTCTCACGAACTTTTCCGTTTTTACATTTATTTACTATTTCTTCCATTTCATTAGGCAAAGATTTTAATTTTTGAGGTATATCGCCGAGAATTAATTTCAACTCGTTAGGATATCTACAATTGTCTATGTTGTTAATTATATCTCGATAAGTTCGACCAAATTCAGCTTGATGATTTTTTATTTTATCAATAAGTGAACATAAAATTTGTTTTCTTCTTTCATATTCTTTTAGTTCTTTATCAATTTTCCTCTTACGTTCGGCCATTTCTTCATAATAATGTAAAAGTTCTTGATTTAGACATATGTCTCTATCACGCTGTTCCGAAGTTTGTAAGATGAATAATTCCTGCTGATTTTTCTCATTTATTAACATTTTCTGCTTCATTTCCAAAGCTTTACTTAGATTGATATAAGATTGTTCGCAGTATTTACTGAGGTGGTTTATGTGTGAGTCTATGGTCTGTTGAACTTGCTTCTGTCGTAGTTTTTCAATATCTGTATGCAACTTTTTAAATAACACTGGAGACTTTACTACCTCGTCTGTAATCTGTTTATTCTTCTTCGGTAGTAGTAGTTTTTTATTGATCCTAGGATTATCATGAGTTTCTTCTGCAAGTGACCTGTTGATCCCAATTGTCGTATTTCTCACTAAAGCATTTATGAATTTTGATTTTGAGAGTGCTGATATTTTGAGACATTCTAAATTAAAAGTCGAGTCTTCCATTTTCATTAATTTCTTTTTTAAAATTTAAGTAATTAGAATGTAAACTATGTACAATTTTGGTTCTTCGGTAAGCCTACGGCTCTTGGGTATCGGTAGAAATGAGTATTGAGTACATCTGTTCCGATCAATGGAGGGCATATGGGCATTTTAATTATTTATTCGCAGGACACGGAACTATTAATCACTCCGAGAATTTTGTGCAGGTACCTACAAGAACGTTTCTGCCCGAATGCATCGCGAAGAATTGGATAGGACCCCCGCCTCAAGACAACGTTGAGCCCTTCCGGATCCACACCAATCACGCCGAACGGTTTTGGAGGGAACTGAAGGAGATTTTGAAAAAGGCCAACGGAATGCAGCTCGTCGATGGTTACATCGGGGAATGGATGTACCGAAAGAACCTCCTAGACAACTGCGAAAACTTAACAGAAAAATTTTTTTAAATTCTGTACAGATGCTGGTCGTGCGTATCCTGGTGTAGGACTGAACCCGATGAACATCAATCTAGAAGACTGCAACTGCCATGAGTGCGAAGAATAAGTAATTGTTTTGTTTTTCAGATTAATTAATGTTTTTTTGTTTATTATTTTTTTGTTATATATGACTTTCCAGATCTAATATTTTTACTTTTATTTAATTGTATTGTTTTAATTAATATTTTCTATTTTTTTCAGATTATTTTTAATGTAGTATTGTATTGTTTTAATTAATATTTTCTATTTTTTCAGATTATTTTACATGTAGTATTGTATTGTTTTAATTAATATTCTCTTTTTTCAAATTTTTTTATTTTTAATGTAGTACTGTATTTACCTTCTACAATGTGTACACACTTAATTAGTATTATTACATATGAATACTAGGGTGGGTAAGGGTTGGCATGTTTAGGTTTTAGTGGTTTTCCTAAACCTTGAAGCAAATGCTTTGCCAAGACGAACCAATCCACAATTGCACACGGTTTCGTCATCACACTATACAGGTTTATACTCATTCTCTGGGGCACGATACATTACACACTTACATACACAATACATTAATTGAATAGAAATGTACCATATGAGTCAATAAATAAATGTTTTTTTAATGAACTAATTTTTTTTCATCCGATTTTATATATTATGCTTAATAACGTTGTAATTAAGTATGAAAAATTACACATCGATAGCATTTTTAGTTTTCGAATTATAGCGTTTTATATTTAACATACGTTCGGACTTTTTACGAATTTTTTAGGGCATCGGACTGTTGGGTATTTCAGTTTCTATTAGTCTGATCGAGCTGTAATTTTAATATGTGATAGCTATTAGCGATGGAAATACGTGTTTAAAATTTTATGACTGTAGCTTTTTTAATTTTTGAATTATTAAAGTTTAAAGTTTTTCGATTTTTCTAAGGCATCGGGCTGTTGGGTATTTTTTTTTTTCATCCGATTTTACTGTAAATTTTATATATTATGCTTAATAACGTTGTAATTAAGTATGAAAAATTACACATCGATAGCATTTTTAGTTTTCGAATTATAGCGTTTTATATTTAACGTATACTTATTTATTAGCTTTAGATAATTGCGATTGAATTAGTTGTGAATTAAAAACACATTAACACTGACTTCAATTCTATAATTACCTACTTCAAATCATATTTAAATTATTTATTGCTACAAGTAATTAAGGTGATAAACAGTATGCATATTTATTTAATATGAGACATGATGCAGTATATCACATGTACATTATGTTTTGTGCACGTTTCAATGTATCGCGCCGCGCGTGTACTCAATACTCATTTCTACCGATACCCAAGAGCCGTAGGCTTACCGAAGAATCAAAATTGTACATAGTTTACATTCTAATTACTTAAATTTTAAAAAGAAATTAATGAAAATGGAAGACTCGACTTTTAATTTAGAATGTCTCAAAATATCAGCACTCTCAAAATCAAAATTCATAAATGCTTTCGTGAAAAATACGACAATTGGGATCAACAGGTCACTTGCAGAAGAAACTCATGATAATCCTAGGATCAATAAAAAACTACTACTACCGAAGAAGAATAAACAGATTACAGACGAGGTAGTAAAGTCTCCAGTGTTATTTAAAAAGTTGCATACAGATATTGAAAAACTACGACAGAAGCAAGTTCAACAGACCGTAGACTCACATATAAACTACCTCAGTAAATACTGCGAACAATCTTATATCAATCTAAGTAAAGCTTTGGAAATGAAGCAGAAAATGTTAATAAATGAGAAAAATCAGCAGGAATTATTCATCTTACAAACTTCGAACAGCGTGATAGAGACATATGTCTAAATCAAGAACTTTTACATTATTATGAAGAAATGGCCGAACGTAAGAGGAAAATTGATAAAGAACTAAAAGAATATGAAAGAAGAAACAAATTTTATGTTCACTTATTGATAAAATAAAAAATCATCAAGCTGAATTTGGTCGAACTTATCGAGATATAATTAACAACATAGACAATTGTAGATATCCTAACGAGTTGAAATTAATTCTCGGCGATATACCTCAAAAATTAAAATCTTTGCCTAATGAAATGGAAGAAATAGTAAATAAATGTAAAACGGAAAAATTCGTGAGAATGAAAGCACCAAATCTGCACAATTAGTTAAGGACATTCAAGGTATGAAAGTTTTAGAATTAATATGCAATCGAACAATTATTTTTTAGATTAATTTGTAAAATATTATTTTTGTTTGCAGATGTTCTGAATACTCTCAAGCAGAAAATTTTGAAACTAACTTTAGAGCAAGACATTAAGAGAGAACAAGAAGAAACAAACCGAAATATTCAGAACCTCCATCATTACATTTAGAAGTCGATACGTGTATAAGCAAAAATTCTCTACAGAAGTATGCAGAGTTACAAAACTTTTTAGAAACTTTTACGAATTCTTATAGTGATCTTACAAATAATGAGTCATTCAAACAATTTAAATTTGACTGTAAGAAGGCCATCAATACACCTGTAAATGCTATATCTGCTGTTAATTCTCAACATTTATTTGATAAGTATAATAGATTGTCTAACTTACTGACAGGTAAGGTGGTTGAAGTTGGTGGTACACGTGTCTGTGCTTCGAAGCATCCTAAAGGTATAGCATTTAGTTTAAATTTACTTGCCAAAAAGTTTGTACTGCAAAGTGATTTAATGATTTCAAGTAAACCTGAAGCTGCTTATGGTTATGCTGCTATTATAATTGCTTTGTGGAATGATAACCTAGATTTTGGAAAGTTACTGTTAGCACATATGTATAAGCAGTGCCCTTACTTGGTGCCATTTTATCCAGTTCAATCTGCAGGACAAACAGATCAAGAGTACTATCTCACCTTAGGATACCAGTATACTGAAAACGTCGTCGAAAAACAGGATAAGTTTTTGAAACGCATGACAGGTATAATGCGACTATATTCTGCCATAATAATTTCAAAACCTAAACGCGGCCAAAACGAGAATCCTCACGGAATTTCTGAAGGTTGGAGGTGGTTATCATCATTTTTAAATTTGCCACCAAAACCTGATATTACTGCTACAATGTTACACGTTTTTTTGGAAAACGTTGGATCAACAATGCAAGCAGTGTATAAAAAAGCTTTTAATAAATTAATTAATTTCATTTATCACCATTACTTACCGATGATTCAGAAAATTGATAGTGGAGGGCCTGTAACCAGATTAGAAGGTTTATTACAAGAATTCAAAAGAGTAGAAAAATTTGAAGAACCTCTGGGAATATTACCCAGTAATTTTTGGTAAAAACTTTAATGTTTTGTTGATATGTTTACCTAAGTTAATTTTAATATATTTATATTCGAAAACACAATTTGTTTGTATTCAGATAAATCAATGTTTATAGAAAATTTATTAATATTCTGATATAAATCATTTGTAACGCTGAAAATAAAACTACATAGACACTTTGTAAGTAAGATTTTCTTAATAACACTTAATAGAGTAAAAATCTAAACAAGTTAGGTACAGTATATGCACTATATTTCAGCAAGGCTAGCATAGGGGTATTTCTTATGGGGAAATTTTGCACAGCGTTGTAACTTTTTCTATATACGAGTAGTAAACACCGCATCTAATACCTTTGTTTAAGCCCAAGCTAAGAAGATTATATATAATAAAAGTAAAAGTTTTGTGTTCAAAAAATATAGTCCGCTAGATGTGTAGGTTTTGGCAATATAGCAGCCCGTAAGTGCAATGCTGAATTTGAAGTATGGTAAGTACTGTGATGGTACAGACTAATTGCATACTGATGTCCAGTATGCCTTATGTTCTTTGCGAGTCCATTCGCTGACTGCTAGGCGACTCGACTTTTTTTGATATGCCCAAGGCTGGTTCTGACCCAACGTAAGGCGTTGTGGCTCCCTGCCTGGCTAGCTTGTCAGCTTTGATGTTCCCTACAATGCCCGAATGGCCAGGCGTTTAGACAAGAGTTAACTTGTTTTGGTCTGCCAGGGCATTGAGTGTGTTAAAACATTCAAAAACCAGTCTAGATGAGGTCTTTTGGCCCAAAAGACCTCTCAGTATTGCTTAACTGTCAGACATAATATAGATACGCCTACTGTGGTAGTTCTTCTCTATATTAGTTTTTGAACATTCGATGATGGCAAGAACTTCTGCCTGAAAGACAGTCGCTAGGCTGCCCAGGGGAGATCTTAACCTTTTAGTTCCTCGCTTTCATTATATATTCCTAATCCGGCCCCCGTCTCTGATTTAGAACCATCCGTATAACAAATTATACCGTCTTTTGGAATTTTCTCTTTGTAGTCTATCCAATCATTCCGATGTAGAATGACCACTTGAAAAAGTGCGTTGTCAATGCGCTTGGTCACCATTTGGTCAGACCCTATTTGAAGTAGGGATCCTTCCAATGTCTGCTAAACGTCTTATATGAGGGGAGTGAGCTTTGATATTGGCTGAAGATAACTGAAGTCTGTATGCCGTATGTATGCTTTCCCTTTAATATGTAAGTGCAAAGGGGTAAGGCCTAGCATTGCTTCAAGTGCTGCAGTGGGCGTAGTTTTCAGAGTCCCTGTTATGCTTAGACAGGCAAGTCTTTGAACCTCTTGCATAGTCTCAGAATTGTAGTCTCCTGTATATGACCTTTGACCACATACACTGGCCGCGTAGGTGATGGCGGGTCTGACCATCTTGTGTGTACAACCAGTGTATCATTTCTGGTCTGAGCCCCCATTGTCTGTCATACATGCGTCTGATTACCGCTAAGGTAATCTCCGATTTTCGTATGACTTTTGCTATATGTTGGTTCCAGGTAAGCTTGGAGTCAAAGATTACCCCCAAGTATTTTACCTCCCCAGCCGAAAATTTTAAATGGCAGCTGGATGACATTTTGAAAAAAAACTTCTTATGGGGATCGAATTTAAACTTAAAAACATTTTTACATGACGACAAATTTAGTTTTCAATCCCCTGGGGATACCATTAATTGTGATGGATAATTGTTGCAATATGATTTTTGGACTCTACGCAAAGCGTATTATTATTCTGTGGTAGTATTGTAGTATGTAATCTGTAACATCCTCTAATGTACCGGGTGACCCAATAAGACTGTTCCTCGGCCATATCTCGGGAACCGTTCGTCGTATGACTTTGGTTAAGAAAAATTAAAAAAATACCTAAATATAATTTTTTTGTAACCTTGTTAGTTTGTGAAATAAGAGGCTGGTAAATGTGAAGAAGAAATACACATTTTATTGCATATCTTCTCGGGGAATACAAATACAAACATATAATTTTTATAGGTTATAGTCATTTCAAAACACATCAAGAGTGTTAATTTTGTCAAACTCTAATAAGCCAGTGCTGCGGTACCATGGATTTTAATGCTTTTATTGTACCAATTTTTGGAACACCCTTTATTGTGCAAAAGTGCACACTTACTTATCGGATCAAACATTTTTAAAGAAAAGTGTGTGTAATTAAATTAAAATTCTCTTTTATTTAAAAAAAACGGTTTCAGAAATATTTTTAAAAATACTATTTGTAAAAAATGAAGTGCCTTTTTCAGTTGCGGTATAATACCCTAAATTTAATCAAATCTTCCTATTACAAAAAAATATTAAATAGCAACAAGTTTAGTTCACTACTTCATAATAATTAATATTCTTGAAGATATTGTTGAAAAATACTTCTCACGAGATTATCATGCGTTGATAATTACTAACCAAATCAAAAAGTTGTGTACCTATAATTAAATTACAAATATTTTTTATTTGAAAAAAAAATGTGTAAAAGGAATATTTTTGTTAAAAGATTACCCTAACGTCCAGTCAATTTACAGATTTCTACAAATTTTAATAATTTGTGATATTGCTCTGTAGCACTATCGGAAGAGAAGTTTTCTTATGATGACATAATCCACCTCTTTAAAATACTCCCCTAAAGGTTTAATGTAATACTTGTATGAAATATTCAATTGAAAGAGCTGAAAAAGTTTCTTACCGATCTTCGGAATATTTCGAAAAGACCTGTTCGATTACAGTTTTTGGTGTTTTCTCTTTGTGTGGTGCATTTTGTTTGACACAAAAAAATTTTGTAAATTCAGACGTCTTACTAAAGATAATCAATTAGTTTTTATATTTTAGGTATAAATACTTAACTGTTTCAACGCTTCCAAGTTTGGTGAAATGTTAAATTAGGCAATATGTCCAAGTTGGACGTTGTACTCAAATATGAAATTGAGCGATGGGTCCAAGTTTGTTACCTTGGTAGTGTCATATTCCTGAAGAGCCCCTCACCATCTTGCTATTCCAGGTACTACATCTCTTTTTACCAACGTTGTTCTCACCGCTGCGCAGTCGGTCACTGTCTTAAAGTAGATACATAGAAGGTAAACACGAAAGCGTTTGACGGTGTCCATAACCGCAAAGTTTCCAGTTCGCAATGATATCCCCTCTCTGCTCCTGTAGTATTCCTGCTAAAATACTCCACTGTTCTCCACGTCCGATCAACACTCTCTATAATAAAATACCACCTAGGCCCCAACTGACTTGCGTCAGTATGTATCTCCACTCCCGCTTTACAATCATAGACATCCAGTACAGATGCTATCGATGCTAGCCCTTTCTTCAGAGTCGCAAATGCATCTTGTTGTTTCTCTTCCCATTCTCTTAAAACACGAGTGTAAATGATTTAAAACAACGAAACTCATCCTTGTTTTATCCTTCTGTTCAATGGGTTTGGACACTCCTCCGCAGGACATAGAGTTTCTCTCCTCATAATGCAATTTTGCCTCGATGCCCCTCTTTTTCTCTACACCTCAGGCAAGGCTCTTTGGCAATTGAAACACCAGATGTTTGTTTTGCTTGTTCTCTTTTTCCCCTGTATTTTCCTTTTTGATACCACAATATTCTCCACTCGTTCCCGAAGGAACACTTGATTATACAAATCTTGAGATGTTTTATACCGCGCTGCTCTAGTCGTCGTTTGCAGGTGGTCCGGCAATCCATCGATGATGACTGAGACCGCGTTCTCTCTTTTGAACCACACGGATGAGCATCTCATTTGCTTATCGTAAAGGTACGTCGCAAAGGTCTCGTTGGATTTTTTTTCTACGCCCCAAACAGTTCCCCACTATTGCCGCAAAATCACGCCTCTTTGGGAAAGCGGATTTTAAAGAAGTACTCCACGTCTGGAAGTCGGTCAGGCCAGTATGTCAGCTTTAGGTCTGGGTTTGTCTAAACGCTGGAGCCACACCCAGCGTATGGGTGCGCCTTGCAGGGATATGATTTTCATTTTTTTCTGATCGAACTAATAACATTAGCGTAATTTAGCAAGAGAGAAACAAGTTTTCAAATTGTTCGTTTTATTTGTCAGAATTATTTTGGTTTCGTATCGTTCACGGTTGTTAAAATAATATCATTTTTTTTGACAGTGCTCGTATGAAAACGACTTTTTCTGGCCTAAAAAATTTGTCCACATTATAGAGAAAATGGTTTTCGAAAGCAGACAGCTAGCATACAAAAGCTGAACAAAATCCGTCGAACCGTTCTCGAGTTATTCCCAATATACAATATTTTTTTGGAAAGTTTGACGCCTTCTGGTGCCCTTTTGATTATGGGTAAATTAGTGTCAAACGGTCTACTTTGAGCCAGAGAACCTCTAGTAAAGCCATGTACACGCCTTTCAGAAACACCCTGTATATAGTAGATCAGTGTGCAAGACGCATTAATCGAATATACTTTCAATACGCTTCTAGTGAATTAAGCACACCACCACTACGCACTACGCCAACTTGCGCCGCTTGTCGTCAATTTGTTAATTTTTTTCGTTTCAATAGAGAGTTTTTGGATATCATAAAAACAAATACGGTAAACGCTCAAATCACGTGTCTCCACGCCATTACCCAAGCGCAGAAGGGAGACACGTGATTTTGCGTTTACCTATTGTTTTTATGATATCAAAAAACTCTCTAATTATCTTTAAACTTAAGGGATAGTGATCAAACTATACCCTGATTGTGGGTGGATGAATCACTTCAATTTTACAGCATGAAACAGTAGATCTTTTGGTAGAAAGTTACTAATCTCATTTTTCGACCATGGGGGGAGAGGGGGTAAATTAATCATACCCTTCTTATTGTAATACCGTCAATTATTTACACCATTTTTTTTCTACAACTCAAAATATAGTTTAAAATACTAATAAAATTAATCTAAGATCCGGCTGCAAAAATTAGTACATCCATTATTTGCTAAAAACCGAATTTTTACATACGTAAATGAATAGGAGAATATACAGGGTTCGCCATTACTCCCGGCCTCGGTTTCTAGTGCATAAAATGTTTTGTACTGTATTCATTTCTATTGAAAAGTAGCATATTTAAAAAAAAAATGTTTATACAGTATTTAGTTTTCACTGGGCAGCATAAAGTTACAGTTTTTAAATAGCTACCTATCATTTTTTTTATTCTCTTCGATGGAGGTTTAATTTAGATAAAAAAAATTTAATTTTTTTAATTGATTGCGGCATTGCCATTTTAGAACAATTTCTTTAAAAATTCAGTATCAAAAAGAAATGGTCACAAAACTGATGGTGTTTCACATTTAGCAATTAAAAATACACAAAATTCATTTCTTGAGTTTTTTCTGGAAACAATCGACACTTATGGTATTAACAAATGATAACTATAAGATTACTATTATTATTAATAATTACATTATTACATGTTATTTTTTGTTTGCACGAGCGGCACTAGATGTCCCAACATCTTGTGCTATTTCTATAAGATTTATATGTAAGGCTAAAATTGATGCTTCTGACTTTATAAGTTTATTGTAGCTTTATAAACTAGAAAATTTCATAGTTAATGAACCCGATAAATTGCACTGTGTCTCTTAATTGAACTAAAGTGTAAGTGTTAGGTACTATGTGCAGCTTCTAAAATTTAAGTATGCGAGTACGAATGTGCTTTCCTGCCAATTCGCAAAATATACGAAAAAAATTGACTTTATGTTTTAAACCATCAAATATATAATAATTGTATTTCAGTGTATGTATTTGTCACTTCTATTTAAAAACGTTACAATTCTTTTAAATTGCTTGTAATGTCGCCGGTTTTCAACAACAAGATTGTGTTTTATAATTAGATAAACCGCAATAAAAAATAATTACATATATTATTATAATAAAAAAACTGACTCATCTACACGAACGAAAGCGTCACATTAATGTCTAATTCAATTAGTTAACGGCATTGGACAAGTTTAGTAAATTTTAGAGCATGCTTCGAGTTGCATTTATTTAGTCAATATGAACAGCATAACTGTTCTGTTTATCTTTTCGATATATTCGGAATACGTTCATTCAATAAGAGTAAGTTTTTCTTTTTTTAATAATTTTTTAGCAAAACAAACTCGGTGGAATCAATTTTTGCTCAAAAAACTAATATTTATCCGTAGTGATTGTGATTACTTAAAAAGAAGGAATATCGTCATACTTTGTAATACGCTTTTAATAATAAATTTTTTCTTTGATTAAATCATTCTATTTTCTTAATTTTATAAATTCGTCAAATCTTTATAATTAGGTTTATTTTTAGTTAGGAACATGGTATATTATATTGAAATCAATTGAAAATGTGGTCAACATAACTTATTTGGGTGTTATAACTATGGTTCAAAGAAAATTGAAACAATTTTTTTAAAAATTGGATTTGTGATCAGAATTGGATAAGAGCTTTCCGTATCGGCAAAATGTCTATTATTTAGTGCTGTTTTATTTTAAGTTCATAATTATAGCAATTATTAACTTAAACGTAATAATTTTTATTCATAAAATTTAATAGGTTTTTTCATCATTATTTAGGATTCTTATAAAGCAGCGGTGGTTGAACACAGTCCTGCAAATGCCGATAATGTACATATAAATCTCGCTACTAATCTAAGACTGTATTTGGAATATCTTGAACAGGCTGCATATCAGGTAATATTTTAACTATGTATTGATTGTTTTCTTATAATCTGTGTGATATTTTGTCTGCTATTATATATTTTTTTAAATTTTGACATACAACTAACATATTTTAAATGAAAACCCATAATAATATGTCAAAACGATCTACTTTCCATAACTGATTGTGAAAATAATTTTTTATACTGGTGATACCAATGATATTCAATTGTATATGTAGTAACAATGACAAATTTTATTGGGTTTGCGTTCCTTTGAGTTTTAAACCTTGTTTAAAATTTAGAAAGTAACATATAAAGAAATCTTGTAATATGTGGGACCTTCCTACCCTCGTCATGTTCGTTATAAAAATCAGCGTTTTGTCACAGGGTTTATAAATCACTAATGTATGCACTAATTTAGGATGTAGAAATCATTGTGTTTCCCGAAGATGGTTTAATTGGTCGAAACGTACGTGACGCCGATCTTCCACACGTGAGCACATATATACCGGAACCCGAAGATAACATTTCACCTTGTTTAGATCGCATCAATCATTATGCAAGCGTATGTTGCTTAATTAATATTTATTTTTGTTAAAAAATTTGTGTTAGTTTTTAACAGAGTTGTCGTGTGGCAGCAAGAGACACCAAATTTATGCAGTTGTAAATCTTATAGAGTCGGCTAGCAACAATGATGAAAAACATGGCGTTTATTATAAGACCAACGTAGTTTTTGACAGATCTGGTTTCGTTATCTCGAAGTAAGTACTTGTAATTTTCAATATAATATAAAAATGACTCTCCGATTCATAACATTAAGAACCAATAAGAATGCCGCATTTCCCTCTTAGTATTCGTGTATTTCAAAGGTTATACCGCAGTAAGCAAGGTGAACGACTATACAAACTTTTGCATAACGGGTGTTTAAATAAAAACTGGACTGGGTAAGTCATGGAATTTTCCTTGACAATTTGTAATTTTTTAACAAAAGTAGTCAGCTGATACAAAATTTAAGTTAAAATTAAAGATGCCTAAGAAAACATTCATTTCTGTCAATTTATATCAGTTTTAATGCAAAGTTCTACGCGTTATTTTACTGTACTGTAAAAATAATTAAATGAATTCAATTCCACGACCTGCCTAGGCCAGTTATTTATTTGAACTCGTTAATCACTCTATTGCAACTTAATTTTTAGATTTCAAGGTATCTTTGACCGTTCCAGAACAGCCAAAAACAACGCATTTTTTTAAATTTGTGGAAAGTGGAATAGTCTACCGCCCACTAAACAAAAAACATTGAAACAATGTATTGTAACATTTGAACAAAGTAACAAAATTAACCTTTCATTTTAACATTGATTCTACATCACATCAACATTGTTTATAAAAAGAATATTTTTGAACATCAAAATAACATTACAAAAATTTAATAAGTTGACATGTGTTATACATTTTTATTTATTATTAGTACGATATTAAAGTAAATTATTTTTTTGTGATATATAGTTTAAAAACTTTTCACGCAGAACTCCAAATTATTCCGATACTAACAAACGTGTAAAAGAGTATCAAAAAGGTGCAGTGACAAAACATTTTGCTCGACAGATAAAAAAGATGTGTAACAGCGTTGCGTTACAACTAACAAAATTTTGTGAGAAACAATACAAAAACCAAAAAACCAACTACTTTTCTTTGATGTCTGTTTTTGTATAATTGATGTTCTTGGAGATACAGTTAAAACAATTATAATGTCACGTGATTGTCATGTCTCAGTAATTACATAGCGAATCAGAAAATGGTTTGTGCAAAAGTTGTGTATTAACTAAATTACAAAAAACTTTTATTTGAAGATAAAACGTGTAAAATAAATATTTTGTAAATATTCCAAGAATGGGAAAATGTATGTAGTTTAACTGCCCTCTTTGGCCCGACAATGCTCAAAATTGAATCGGATGTGCGCTATTATAAATAAGACACATACGCAAAGCTTCATAAAAACCGACAAAATATTTTTCTTTGCTTCATTACAACGTACTAACTCTAATTCTAGTAGTAGCAATATTTACAAGACGCTTTTTACTTTTGTAACTATTTTGAATTGATTTATATTTGTTCAACTGGGCTTGATGTAGGGTTTCCGGATGTAAAAATAAACTCGGAACACCCTGCATAACCAGAATTAAGTTATTAAATAACGCAGCCTTTCAAGTCTTTTTCAATACAATTCCTAAGTTCATTTCATTATTCTTATAGTTTCTTGATAAAACTCTTTGTTCAATTGAAAATTCTCTTTTATTTCTTTCGGCACTGGTTTTAGCATATTTAGTTTGATTTCAATTGTCTTCCAATATGATGTTCAGTCGGTGTGGTGTTACTCTATAATAAAATAGTATTTCTTGTAGCTTTTCTTTAATTAGCACATTTTTAACACTTATCATTGTTTTTTAATTTTTGTTTTACTATTTGTACTAATCTTTCGCCCAAACCATGTGTCGCTGGATGATTTGGGACAGAAAATAATTGCGTACCTACTTATACAAAAATGACGCCCTTAAAGTTAGCAGACCAGTTAAGGCAGATCAATAATTTTGTACATTAGAAATTAAGTGCCTCAATTTAATTGCTACAGTAGTTCTAGAGATATTCAATGTTCTGCTACCTTAAAAAAAAGTTAGCAGACCAAGTATCTAAAAATAGTTTTAAAGTTTGATTAAAATGCCTAAATTGGTCAAAAAATTAAGTGCTATTAAGTGATTTATGTTCACTATCTTAGAAGCACTCAAAATATTTTTTCTAAATAACCCATTGATCTGCTATCTTTGGCAGACCAAATGTTAAAAACCACCTTGGACAACTAAAATCAAACTTTAACTCAGTGGCGGCTTGTCCATATGGTTATTTGGTCAATGACCTCCAAAAATTTTGATAATATATAAAAAATATTCATTATTACGTGTTTTATTAAAATAGGTAATTAAGTCGCAAGTACAATAAGTTAAAATTTATCTTCCGTCGTTCGTAATTCATCCTCTTCAACCTTGGGCTGGCGATGCGAATTGTCCTCATTGAATTAGATCTACCCGGAAAAACTCGAAAAACGTGCAGCGCCCGAATAAACGCGAACGTCCGAAACAATAAAAACAACTACGCTCGATTTTTGATTCGATTTTCGCGTGTTTTAAATCAATTTAAGAATTTATATGGATATGTTTTACGGTTGTTGTGTTGTTTTGTAAAAATACTATTTTTGATTCGCGTGTGCATGCGCTATAATAGAAAATGTCAGTAGTGCAGAAAATTAAACAACTAAAAATGCTAACAAACTTAATTTTACAAAATTAGTTGAGTTCAAGGCAAATGGTCGTCCTTTGCCAGAACTAAGTTTACGACAGACTAGCAAAGACAAAAATAAAGATGTTCATCGAAACTTTCGCAAGGTAATGTACGATTTAGCTAACTGGATATGTGGTTGTGAAGTATCAAATGTATTTTACTGTTTTGTTTGTTTATTATTTTCTAAAGACTCGTCGGACTCGCTATAGTCCAATCCGGTGTCAGAGATTTAAAACATTTAAAAGAGGAAATAAAAAACATGCTTCGTCTGCAGAACACATGAAATGCTCGGTAAATTTTGCAACTGTAGGAAATGTTGATATTCGTACACAGCTAGACAATGCTTACAGAAAATTCCTTAGAGATTTTTAATGAGAATGTTTCGAAAAATTGCTATATTTTGAACAAAATTGTAGATTGTATAAAATTTTGGGGTGCATTTGAGTTATTTATATTTTTTTTAAGTATGTCTATTTTTTAAATTAATTTTTGACCTCCCAGTATGATTGACCACGAGCCGCCACTGCTTTAACACATCCACAGATTTAAGTGCTAGTTAAGTGCTTTATGTTCACTACCTTAAAGCATTCAAAAAACTTTTTTTTTAAATAACCCATTGATCTGCTATCTTTGCCAGACCAAATGTTAGAAACTACCTTGGACAACTAAAATCTAACTTTAACACATCTTCAGATTTAGGTGTTATTTAAGTGCTTTATGTTTACTACCTTAGAAGCATTCAAAAAACGCTATCTTTGTCAGACCAACTGTTAGCAAACACATTAGCCAACTAAAAACAAACACGATACAAACAGGTTACTAATTGTGCTGTGTACAAATGTTCAGAAACTTTGCTAACGATTCGTTTCAATGAACATTCGCACCCGGGCAATTAGTTGGCAACTAGTTTGTATAGCTTCAGTAACCAATCAGCAGTAACCCGACATACGCTGGTCGTTAGGATTTCGATTTCTAGGTTGATTTTATAAAAACGGACAGAACAATCGTTAAATATTAGTTTCGTAAGTGTTACGTTTATGTATTTTTTTATTTATTTATTTACGTTAACACCAGTCGACACTAGATTTCGCAACACTTATTGTTCTATAGATGTGTTAAAGTTTAATTATAGTTGTCCAATGTGGTTTCTAACATTTGCTCTGCTAAAGATGAGTTATTTAGAAAAAAATATTTGAATGCTTTTGAGATAGTAAACATAAAGCACTTAAATCTAAAAAATACCCTAGATTTTGATTTGAATTGGCCCAAGTTTTTTAACATTTGGTCTGCCATAGACAGCAGATTAATGAGTTATTCAAAAAAAAACTTTCAAGTACTTATAAACTTCTAAATACTTCTAAATAGCACTTAAATCTATAGATCTATAGTTTGATTTTAGTTGTCTAAGGTGGTTTCTAGCATTTGGTCTGCCAAAGATAGCAGATCAATGAGTTATTTAGACATTTTTCGAGTGCTTCTAAGATAGTAAACATGAACCACTTAAATAGCAATTAAATCTATAGATGTGTTAAATTTTGATTTTAGTTGAAAAGGTGGTTTCTAAAGGGAGCTTTTATGCACAGCTGCAGCGGTTTGCGGTGCGCCGCCGAAAACAGGCGGGTGGGAAAATTTTGACGCGTTCGCGGTGAGCGGCCCGCCAGTTTTTTATATCCACTGTGGAAGGGAACGTTAGTGCTGCCAACGTTCATCATTTAATATTTGCTACAACGTAGTCACTGATCTGAGCAAGCGTGTTGTTGGCTGGCGTTGGCAGCACTGACAGCGGCAGCGGCCCGCGCAGCGTTGCATAAAAGCTCCCATAAGACCCAATGCACCTTTACACCGCCAAAAAGTAGCGGTGCGTAGGTCAGCCGCTCTCGACCTGCGGGCCGCCACAATATGGCAGCCCGCCCCGTTCAAAAAGTGGCAAGTGCCACTGCGCCTATAGAAGTGGCAGCTTGTGCATAAAAGGGCCCTAACGTTTGGTCTTCTAAAGACAGCAGATCAATTAGTTATTTAGAAAAAAAAGTTTTTTGGATGCTTCTAAGGTAGTGAACATAAAGCACTTAAATAGCACTTAAATGTATAGATGTGTTAAAGTTCGATTTTAATTGCCCAAGGTGGTTAATAACACTTAATAAACAAATTAACTAATATTTTTTTACTGCTGTCAATATTATTAAACATGATGCCACCAAAGAAGATGCTTGCGTTATTATTTTCTGATGTACGAAATAACGCACCTATCATTGTATAAATAAGACATACATATATGTGTAAAATAAAGAGGGAAGATGTACTATATGCGTTATGAATAAAGTTACTCAATTGACTTCAATTTCATTTAAGTTGACGTTCTGTTAAATATCGGTCGATAAGGCATTTCAATGCGCTGTCAGATAGCTGTCAAAGACCTTTAAAAATGGCTACTGTAGGGCAAACTTACGTAGAGTTAGATGGATTTTATCATTGAGTTATAGGATTTTAATATAGTTTATACGTTTAATTGATTTGTAATGTACCGTAATGCCAGCATTTGGTTGTGTAGTGAACTGTGGCAGTAGAGGAAATCGTGACAGTGTTAAGTTTTTTAGAATCCCTGTTATTTGTAATTTTAAGCATAAATTGAGTTAAAATACTCTTTCACAGACTCTATAACTAACTTAAATAAAACGACCACTAAAAAGTACAAAAAATCAACATAAATTTTACTCACATTCGAATGAAAACAAAGGTTTGTTTGCCCTACAGACGCCATTTTGGCAAAAGCGTTGAAATACCTACTGTCACTTGTTACTTTTTAAGGTTAGTATTTCAACTGACAACCGCATATATTGCCAACACTGTTTTAGTTACTTTCTAATTTTAACCAGTAACTAAATAGTAAATGCTCAAATTGACTCGGAAATTTTTAATATTGATTCATATACACATACTTATGACGCAGGGATCTTCTTTCCTGGCAAGAAGTTTAATATAATGGTCGTTGTCACTAGAACCCATGGCGTCACTATTGAATTTAATGGTTTTAATTTTATTTGTTTTCTGTTCTTCTCAATTTGATTACTATACGTACTACCAGAAATACATGATCTCCCCCGGAATGTAGAACGTCCCATAGATACAAGCAGTAGATTATTTATATGTGTTAGTGTTTCCTTCAGTCACCGATAGATAGCGTTATACGTTGGATTTCCGGTTTCGTCATTGATTGAATATCGCGATTATAGTGTCGTGATGGATATCAATTCAGAATCGATTAAATTTCATCAAAGATGGCTGAGCGCTGTAATACCGGAAATAATGTTACCACACGAAGGAACAACGCAATAATTTTTTTAAGTTTTTAATATTTCATTGGTATAAATATTACTAGGATATACTATTCAATTTATTTTAATTAATCTTTAATTTTAAATTGAGTGTTAGGTGTGAAAATAACAGGAAACTAAAATATTATAATAATGTAACACGTATCGCCACTTATCGGCAACTTCTGGAAGTTCATATGCAAATGTAGAATCATCTGGGCCTTATACATTCCGGGGTAGATGATGTATTTGCTGGTACTACTCTGGCATACTTTAGATAGGTGTCCCTGCCTTCCACATTTTCCACTTCTAAGTTGATGCTTTGATCTGCATGCTCCTGTAACATGATTACTGTTTCCGCAACACAAACATAAACCATTATACATTTCTACTTTATTGTATCTACTTTGATAAGTATTGCCAGTACTTACCTATAAGATACCTTATTATTTAACGTTTTTTGATGTTTCTTGTGATTTATGTGGTTTTTTCTTTAGTCATATTTTGTTAATCATGGCGCTTGAATCACTTGCCATATTTACGTTTTGAAAAATATTTTGCTTTTTATATTTTTCTTCGTTCTCTTTTTCTGCCGTTTCTATAATTAATGCAAATCCTAATAGTTTATTAACGTTAGCTGTGTTCGTCGACTCCATTTGTAAAATTTTCTCCCGTATGTACACATCAAACCTTTCATAAATTCTGCAATGAATACAGAGTCTATTTGTTTATTGCAACCATTACACTCTTATTTACATATTTGGCCACTTAATTTTAATACAGCTATGTAATTTGATAAATTTTCATGCTTCATTTGAATTCTTGATAGAAATTTATACCTTTCCGTAAATTCATAACTGTTCTTCTAATATTTCTATCAAGTTATTTGGTTTTTTAAGAACACATAATGATGACAATAGTTTGTATGTTTGACTGCCTATACACAATTCAATAAAATTTGTTGCTTTGTGATTTGGACATCGTTTGTATCGACTATAGCCTGATACAATTTTCTAGTTTTTCTCTATATAGAGAAAAATCTTCGTCCTTGTTATAAATTTCAAAAGTAACACTGTGCGACATTAATGTTGGCTTACTGGACTAGCCGTCCTAGCATTATTAACGGCTGATACTATTTGTGGATAAATTTTAAATAATAGATGCAGATGCTAAGCTTCACCTTTTGATTGTATTTTAAATAAATTACTAGTATAAACTTTAACAAATCAAATGCAGTGAGTATCACAGAAGCTAAACAATTATTTTTGTAAAGCAGGTACATAATACTTCTTTACTTTTATCTCGTCGCCACTTTGATTATGTGTTTATAATTTGACTTAACGTTAAATGTCAAGTATACTTTTAATGTCAATTAATTACAATGCCAATCTAATAGAAATTAATTCATTACTAAGGTAATTTTTAAAATACATACATTACTAAGGATATTTCAAATACATTGCATAAAAGTTATACTGTTTTTTATTTTCTCTTTTCATTCAAATATACATTGTAGTTTAGCGGTTCTCTTAGGTATTCACTAAAAACAATTCGACTGCTAATGTTATCAAATTTTAATAATTTTTTACAACTGCATTCAATGGACAATTATAGCACATTGTTTTAAAAACAATGATTATACATAAAAATAATTTAAAATACCAATAAATTAATTTTTTTTATTCATGCAGATATCGAGAAATCAATGTCCACGACGGAATTCACTATATGGCCGGGCCCAAGAGATTGGGTTTTTTCTCAACAGATTTTGGTGTTACATTTGGAATGCTTATTTCTTACGACATTATTTTCAAAACACCCGCTTTAGATCTTTTAAAAATGAAAATATTACTGACATTGTATATTCGTCATCATGGGTTGGCCAATTACCTTTTTATGCCGGTAATAATATACATAAATTGTGGAAAATAAATACATCATTGACATGTTTTAGCCAACAGTATTCAGCATGGGTTTTCTAAATCCAACGGCATAAATGTTTTAGCTGCCGGTTTAAATGATCCTACAAACGGCAACGGTGGTAGCGGTATATATTTAGCGGATGGACGATTGCTTTCAACATATATATCTGGTGGAAAAACTTCAAAGCTTATCATCAGTAGTGTTCCTAAGATTAAGCTCAGATATGATGTTTCTAATATTTGTCAAGTGCTACTTAATTACGTTATTAAATACCTATTATATCACAAAATGTTTTCAGGGTTCAAGCACGTTTCCAATACAACCGATGAACGTAGAAATTTCCGACATTAGACTTTTCCACACAATTCCGACTGACTTAACAAACTACTATGTGCAATCGCTGAATCTTGATAACAATAAAGTATCGGAGACCATTTGCGGTAATGAAGGCTTTTGTTGTTCGTTTAACATAAGCGTTAATAAATACTCACCCGTTTGGCCTAATTATCACTACAAGTAGGTAAAAACATAATCAAATAATCATTGATGGTTATCATCACTTTTAGATTAATTATTTACGATGGCGTTAGTGCCATATCAAACACAAAAAGTATAGGTGTACGAAACTGTGCTTTGGTTGCTTGCGCTAATGATTCGATTGAATCGTGTGGAGAAAAAACACGATTCCCCCCACTGGAATTAATTTCCTGGATATAGCGATATCGGCAACATTAGACAAGAGGAATTCTTATTATATGCCTATTACTGCCACTTACGATCTTGTTCCAACGACCCAATATGTGTTTTGTCAAAAAACTAAAGCAGATGAAGTTGACATAATTATGTACACAACCCAACAACACGAATCTTTACTTACATTTGGAATATTTGGAAGAGTGTTCGAAAACGATGATAAAGACGAAGGAACTATCAATTCAGTGGGCGTTACTTTCACGGTGAATAGTACATTATTAATTGTTTTCGTTGTGGTTATAAACATTTTATATTACCAAGTGTAAACACATACTAAGGATAAGTGCAATAAAAATGTATAAACTATTTGAAGACTACCAATTATTTTTGATTGAGCTTCTTAGAGTTGGCAGTGATCTGGTTTTTGTAAGATCAAATTGTGTTACAGAAGAATGAACTTTATTTTTTAATAATTTCTAGAAGTAATAAAGACATCCTTTACATTGCTAGATGTAACATCAGTTTCTGAAAACATAAATACTGTTGCGATTGTAGTCGTTTGTTTTTCTTTCCGCGTTTAGAATCGCAAGGTCTACAAACCCAGCCAGGACGATATTACACTATTAAGAGATTATTTAAATATACACTATTAATATTACACGTTATAATTTATATCAACTCGCATTAAATGACAACTT
The DNA here is from genome assembly GCA_030710515.1 of Abscondita cerata. Classification (NCBI taxonomy): domain Eukaryota; kingdom Metazoa; phylum Arthropoda; class Insecta; order Coleoptera; family Lampyridae; genus Abscondita; species Abscondita cerata. Next base: position 303,582 of record JALBCR010004814.1, on the reverse strand, counting down.
ACAACATGAACTCAAAAACTATATGACTTCACTTTTATAGTAGTAGAATAGGTAGAATATCCAAGAAAGCCGTTCTGGAATCGTCGATCATTCTTACTTATTCTCGTAACTCCAGTGGCATAACAATACGTTTCAATCTGGAGTGCAACCTGCTTATTTTTCAGATTACACGCCCTAGTATATTATTCTGTTACCTGCTATTGCTAAACATCAAAGTAATCCTAGTTTTACAAATGTTTGAGATTTTAGTAAATAGCTATAGTTATTCTACGAACATTTATGTAATTATTTTTTAGATATTTTTTATATAAATTTAACCGATGATAAAAGTTCTATAATTGAACGAGGCTTAGGTATATATTTATTTGATTTACATGCACCATATTGTGTACTTTTAACTTTCAACACCATAGCTCACAGATATATACTACGTGCGATGATAAAAATATAAGACAAAGCTGAGCAACGTTACCGCAAAACTAAACTTCTCAGTCTTTGGCAGTATTATAAATTATTTTACCACAGATTAAGCATCGACAAAAAAACCGATTATAATAAAAATAAAATCTATCCGAGAAAGATTTGCACTTATTAAAGTTACATCTAAACGTAATAAACAATCTATACCGCCATCCTTACCAGAAACCCAGTGTCACTAATGACTATTTTGTTTTAAAATCTCTTCAACCAACCGATACCAAATCAATAAGACATTATTCAAAAATAATACTATGATTGATGGTGTTGATAGGTTTTGTTTTGCACCAGTATCGTTAGTTAGAAGTTGTTAATAGGTTTTGATAAAATTGATACTCGTATGGTTTTATTACGTTATCCGCTTTAGCGTACATAACCCATGTTAAGAAACGGCATCGTTGGAAGCATATAGTCTGGTGGTATCACTGCCAAAAGTTAGTTGCGCCAAAACATACAATGACATACATTCTAATTAGTGTACTTCCTACATTTTCTAAAATAGCTGGAAAAATTATGAATCTTCAATATGAACTTACCTGGATCTACATTCTATTATTCCCACGATTTAATGCGGTTTTAGAAGTAATTATAGTTGTAGCACTGCTTTGTTAAAAACAACTGATATTATATTATCATATTCTGATGACTTTTTACAAAGCATTTAGCATTATACAGGATTTAGTAGGTTATCATCCAACTAAACTAAAATGTAATTACCTAAGTGATCGAACCCAAACAGTTGCATTGCAAAATAATTACTTTAGACCTATCAATGTTACAAAAGAAGTACCTCAATGATCCATTTTAGGACCTATATTATATAATATTTATACTTGCAAGTTCTATAGAAGTGTTAAAAACGCTTATGTATGCGGACGATACTCGGCAATATTATTCTTTTAGACCGTCTGAAAGTGCGCCTGCATTAAATATGCGATGCGGTACGATCTCTCCCAGTCGATCAATTTGTCTCTTCGTCATTCAATACTAATTAATACATGTAAATGTAGTACACATTATACATACATATATACTTAATTCCACACATTTGTCCATCATTTTATAATCATATATAATTAGTTATAAATGAAAACAAGACAATATCATTTGCAGCAAGCGACAACGAATATTATTTATCCAACGCCAGATGAAAATCAAATAAACATATTTAATTCTTCTCACGAATCAATACAGTAAAATTAAACAGAATTCATTAAGTTAAAAAATGTGTGAAGACGGACGCAAGGCGCAATTCAAGTTTGTTGTGAAGAACGAAAATATTATGGTACATATTAATTTTAAAAGTATATATCATTAATTATGCCGCAATTACACCTATCGGTTTTCCGTCATCGCCAAATACACGTCCATATATACCAAAAGTTAGCAATAAATTTTGTTTTGCCGTCGTACTTAAAGTTATTTCGACGTCGCCATTGTCTTTCGCGGTTTTGCAAAAAGTATAATTGGTTAGTGGTTTTAAATCGTACCTAAGAGTTGACGGTTGATCGTGTGAATTTTCAGACTTAAAATTTCCTTTTACTTCTACTTTATTAAACGTCACGCCAGTAGGTGGAAAATCATGTCTGCGCCCACAAGAGCTAATGTGATTGTTTTTACAAGCAACTATGCCACAGTTACGAGTACCTAATCTGTCTGTTTCGGATAGCTGAACTGTACCATGATAAGCGACCAATCTATAACAAAATTTATGTAAACAAATACATTGCAATGTTTTCCACTAGGTGACATGCACCGTTAATTGTTGCTCATTAAAACTTATGTACAGGATTATTCACTATAAATTACCCACCCCTTATTATCGTTATTATTGCTCGTATAAAAAAAAAGTTATACATGAAAGTTTTATGGTTCTAACTAAATTTTCTTAAAATGCCATCAATAGTTCAGTTACTCGCCGTTTATAGAGCGCAACAAAAATATGATGTTTTTTTTTAATGTAACACCCTGTATATTATTATATTTTTGAAGAGATCTTTTTTTCTGATTTCCAAAAATATATAATATGTTGTTTTTATATTGAGCCGTTATTGAGTTATTAATCGTATAATATCACAGTTACATATGAAACCACCGGTAGGACATCAAGAGTAAGCTTGGATTTATAGCTAACTGCTTCACTATAAACGATTTTGGTAATTTAATTAATGAAATCTCAATTATCAAACACAACATTTGTCATTTAATTGGCTTACTTTAACAACATTAACAATTCCGTATTAGGTAACTGTGATATTTTACGATTAATAACTCAATAACGGCTCAATATAAAGACAACATATTATTTTTTTTAACCATAAAAATATAATAATATACAGGGTGTTACATTAAAAAAATACATTACATTTTTGTTGCGCCTTGTAAACGGCGAGTAACTGAACTATTGGTGGCATTATAAGAAAATTCAGTTAGAACCATACAACTTTTATGTATAACTTTTTTTTCTACGAGCAATAATAACGATAATAAGGGATGGGTAATTTATAGTGAATAACCCTGTACATTATTCAAGGTATTTTTATAGCTCCGTAGTTCTTCTCTTAGGTCTTTGTCTATCATCATTTGGCTTAATTTATTTTCTGTATCTTTTACGGTTAACTCAACTGTGCACTATAACAAATGGAATGGTATTTAAAAAAATAAATGGAAGTTTAGTGTATAACTACGATCTTGATCACCCTGTATAATAAAAAATATGTTTAAAAGATGAAGATGGTTAGAGAAGAAGTACAGAGCTGTGACCCTAGTTATCTATACCTAACTATAGGTAAGTGAGTCCTAGGATGGAATCGACAATAATAATAAATAAATAAAAAATGATTCATTAAAAACTTTTTGTATTCGAATTTTATATTTTGGGATTAACCACTGTTTAGTCTAAAACTTGTTTTAATTGACTTACGATTTTTTTGTTTCTGGTAAAGTACCTTTTCTATTAGCAGTATGCGAAAGTGTTCCTCAGACGAAAAATTATGTAGTAATTATGCAAAACTTCAGAGCGATCAGCTCACTTTACTAAAATTTATTTATTGTCAATTTCCGTTCACAGAACACCAACCTTTACTAAGAGTAGTTGTTTAAAATGCAAACTTTAATTATCAAATTACGATTTACCTACAGACCTTTTAATTTTAAACAACTTTTTAAGATATTGCTCTATTGTAAACTGAATCAGTATATTTTCTATGAACTAAAATTGAGAAATAATGATGTCATTAAAAAAATTTGCATAATTTAATTACTTTTCATATCATTTGAATTTTTAACAACTTTTCTCAGTAACAATTTGGTATATCGTGAACGACAATGCTTAAAACAAAAAAGGTTTTGCTTAACTGTAAAAGCCTACTTAATTTAAAAAACTTTAAAGTAAACAAAAAATAAGTTCCGACCAAACATAGTATGAAGTTTCAATTATCACACTTATTGGAAACTCTATTTTGGGATACTCTGTATATCTATGCTACCCAACTATAAAGATTAAGATGCTATAAACTTTATTAGAAAATTAAAATTAAATTTATTGCATTTTGCGGCCTTTTTGTAAACTAGTGTGGTCTAGATTTGAGTCTAAAGGCCGTCGTTAATTGGAATTTCTTCTAACGTTTCGCTAATGCGAGTGGTCATCTTCTTAAGAGGTTCTTCCATCTCGGATGTTCGATTATACTGATGTCTGCTTGCTATACTGGTTCAAAGGAGGCGGGGCTTGATTTTTCAAACCTCATTCATTTTTTGATCTACTTCCTAGTATAACCGTAAAAACTTCAACGGAAAGGAAGATACCCTGAAGCTGAACCAAATCTGGTATTCAATCCTCAACAACTCCCAAACGATACCTTACCGAAAACCAGATTTGTTCGGCGTAGACCTCATCAGTCTACATCCAACATCGGAGATGGAAAGATCTTTGAAGAATCTTAAACGTTATAGAAGAAATTCCAATCAACGACGGCTTATGATCATATTTATATTGAAATAGTATTACAATTTTTTGATAACACGGATACATTTTCCGACAACAAAATTACCTCCACATATTGAGGATTGGCTGAGACTAAATGTTGTAGCAAAGTTTCCACAAACTTATTTTGTTGTTATTTATTTATTCGTATGGTACACTCATGAAATTTAAAACTTGGACACCACAATTTCTGTAAACAAAAGTTTGCACATTGTGAAGCAGGCTTAAAGGGTATCATTTACAATTCTAACAGCAGGTAGTCTCAGCAGGGGTTATCTTATAGAAGGACTGTAGAATGAATCATTACACTAAGCACGTTTTAGAAAATAGCTAATTTACGTTGCTTACTTAATTTTTTTCTTTAAAAAATATATTTAAAGATATCACTAATTAAACACCATAGCTCGATTAATTATCGAATCAAAATTTTGTTTAGGAAATGTTTACAAAATAAAATTAGAAATAATTTTGATTTAAAAACGTCTAACTCTCTTTTCACAAGATATAGTTCATATTAATATGCTTATTGTAAAGCTTCGTACACACCTAAACAACAAACCGAGGAACAAACAGAACAACAAACCGAACGGCAATCGGAACATTAATTTGGACGGTGCTACGTACGAATTTTAGAACAGATTCGCAAGTCCTGATTGTTCCACGAACGGTTTTCGGCGTTCCCGCAACTTGTCGGTTTTTTCTCCGACATCAAAGAAAATGCGCGCGAATGCGTTTGCAGGTTTGGACGAATCTAAACAAAACGGCGAACAAACTTATGCGGGAGAATTAAATTATTTATTTTTGTCCTCCCTTTTGTGGGTTTGTTGTGTTTTAGGTAATATTATGGAGTTGACAGAAGAAAAATGTTTTAAATTAATCAGTGTTTAAGAATGCAAGAAAAAAATGATGTCCCTATTAGCATCATTTGGGCGGGAAATTTCCAAAATAAAAAAAAGCGAAGTAAATTATAATTTTTTACTCTTCTTTGTGCGTAAAAATTTGGTTGGCACTATCTTCTTGTTTTCCGCAATTTTCTCTTCTCAATAATAAATATATATGAACTGAAAACTACTGAAAATAATTATGAGAACAGCACAAACGTTCCGTTTGTTGTTCGGATTGTGGAAATCATAAAAGATCGTTTGTCGTTCTGTTTGACTTTCGGTTCGTTGTTATGTTTGTTGCTCGGTTTGTTGTTCAGGTGTGTACGAAGCTTTACAACTTAAGCAACAATTTTTTGGCGAATAAAGATTAGTTTGTGATGTAATATTAGAAACACAAATTTATATCATATCAAATTTATGACAACTTAAAACCAAGAACGTGTATGTTATTGCTAAGAAATTATTAAGGAAAAAGCGCAATTGCAGTGTAAATATTTATAATTAGATATTTTCGAAAGTTTATAAGTCCTCTATTGTAATCTTAATACTTAAAAGAAAATCCTGTCCATTAGCATTATAAGGAAATGGCTTTTACTTTATGAATAAGTTTCAATAACAATAGAATATCCTTGCTTGTTTAATTTACTTCCTTTGAGTCATATTGCTCTAAGGGTTGTTACATTGGTCATTAGAAGTATGTAATAAATAAACAATTACCTACTGTTTGAGAAGGGGTAGTGTGAACCAATAAATAAAGTAAGAAATGTAAATTCCATTTTAGTTTAAAATTTCAAGTGTTGTGAAAATGCCACCTCATCTCGGTGCTGATTTGAAAGCGCGGATTGTTTCGGAATTAGCGGCGGGCCGTAGCGTGCGTGAAATTTCACGTATGTTAGATATACCAAAAGCACCGTAGGGCATTACCGAGTAAAATGGAATCTTGAACACACTTTGGAAAGAGCCATCGGAAGTGGTAGACCTAAAGTATCTACACGTGCTCAAGATCTCGAGTTGTTTCATTACGTAACAGAACAACCATTTGCTACATACTCCAGGGCTATAGCAGATACACATTTTCCCGGATGCCGTATAACTGCACAAAAAAGATTAAAGGAGATGGGAATAAAGAAGTATAATGCTGCTGCGAAAGAAGTTCTCAGTGACGAAAATATGAGACGTCGTCTGGAATTTGCAAGGCGATATGTGAACGAACCTTTGGAATTTTGGAATCGAGTGATTTTTAGCGACGAAGAAAAGTTCAATAACCGCAACGATGGACCACTAAAAGTTTTTAGAATGGAAGGAACTCGTTACGAAAATAATCACATATGTCCTAAAAAACGAAGTGGTTATTTTTCTGTGAATGTGTGGGGTTGGGTTAGCGCGCGGGGTCCAGGAGTTTGTTGGGCTATCGATGGACGTCTTGATTCTGCTGCGTATTTAGATATTTTGGAAACTATTATGAAACCTTCAGTCGAAGTGTTTTATCCAGACGAAGATTATATTTTCCAACAAGTAAGTATTCTTATTTCACTATACTTTCTCCAAATATACGAGATACGAGAAAATAACTTGGAGCTGTTACCCTGGCCAGCAAAAAGCCCAGATTTTAACATTATCGAAAATGTTTGGGCTCGAATACTTGCTGTTATCCGAAGACAACAAGGGCCAAATTTTATACCAGTAAACCGTAATGCACTAATTGCAGCCATTGATACCGCATGGAAAACGATTAATATTAATTATATTGATACCTTGATAGCGTCAATGAGCAGACGCCTCCAAGAATGTATCAATAATAATGGAGGTCACACCCATTATTGATTTCTTATATTTATTTATATAGTAATACCTTTATTTAAAAAAAACGTTTTCATTTAATTTTAAACTATAACTTGGTATCTTAATTATAATTATGTAATAAATTCTTGTCAAAAAACTAAATATATACGTTGACAATAAGAATTGCCTTAGTTTTTATTTTCACTTTTTATATTAACTACAGAAAAAAATGAAACGTCATAAAATATACATTTTGTAAGGACTAAATATTATGAATAGAGAGTTTAATGATTTTTTTTAATAACTTACAATAATTAGTAGGTTAGATTTATTTAAAAATAAGTAATAATCAGTCAACCCAAATAACCATGTTTAGTTTTTTGATTTAATTTAAAAGTTATTGCTTGTAGACGTTTTTTAAATCAAAATTATTTCTAATTTTATTTTGTAAACATTTCCTAAACAAAATTTTGATTCGATAATTAATCGAGCTATGGTGTTTAATTAGCGATACCTTCAAATATATTCTTTAAAGAAAAAATTAAGTAAGCAACGTAAATTACCTATTTTCTAAAACGTGCTTAGTGTAATGATTCATTCTACAGTCCTTCTATAAGATAACCCCTGCTGAGACTACCTGCTGTTAGAATTGTAAATGATACCCTTAAGCCCGCTTCACAATGTGCAATCTTTTGTTTACAGAAATTGTGGTGTCCAAGTTTTAAATTTCATGAGTGTACGTTTAAATATTGTATTGTGATGTAAGTGTTATGTATGGTGCCCCAGAAGATCAGTATAAACATGTATAGTGTGGTGACGAAACCGCGTGCAATAGTGGATTGGTTCGTCTTGGCAAAGCAACTTTTGTTGTAAAACATAAACTTACTTGTAGATGTAATTTGCAGTGTTTGATTCAGCTTCTAGATCAATATCGAAAGTACAACAGAAATTTTCTCCGCTGCATATATTTTCTGATATTTTCTTTTTGGTCAAATCGATCGATTTATGCGTGTAGTTTGTCATATCTTCAGAACTGGTTTTGAACGATGTGATATCTAATATTTCTTCATTAGTCGGTTCTGTTTCCTGATTAAGTACCTATAAAACAAAAAAATAATTTCTCCAAATAAATATCACCTTCCTACTTGACAAGTTTTGCCCGTTTTTCTAGAAGAAATTTTAGGAACATCCGCAATTAATAAATGCGACCCTTTCTTTCCGTTAATGTAAGCTTTTTCAATTTTTTCCGTCTGCTAGGTAAATTGCGGTACCTCCATTTCTTGACTCTGGATCGTGTAACCCGGCAGCTAATAAATTTAATTTATTTGAGACAGCATATCCATGATGAATGCTCATGCCTAGAAATTACTTGAGTAAATGACTCCTGCGTATATATATCTATGTACTTGCCTTGTATGAACGGTAAATGTGAAAACCACGCGACCGGGTACAATATATCAGTGACCCCGAGATCTGCAGTTAAAACTTCTAAAGCTGGATGTTTAAATACAATGTCGAAGCAGGTGAATAATCCAAAAATGACACCGAAATCGGCTTTGAAGAATGAAGTTGTGTTGCCGCGTTGAAACAAAATTTCATTCAATAAATTAATTTTTCTATACCTGCCGACAAAAGCGTTATAACTTTTTGGAGAAAATACGATGAAATAATTTACTTTCCAACAACGCGTCCGTTCTTATCGAATGCGACGTCTGTGTTGAAGTACACGTATTTGTTTTTGTTGTTGTCATAATGCTGCTCTACTAAATTTACTACAACGTATATTTTATTTCTTAACGCCGCACAAGAAAAATCTATAAGTGCCTAAAAACTATGTTTAGTTTAATAAGTACAATGATTTGAAATGCACTACCTTAGAATATTTTTTATTAGAATCTGTGCATGGTACAATGTTTAAATGTGAATCCGGTATTGGTGTACTAACTATTTCGACAATATTCGGATATGTAATAACATCATACCATCCTGTTAAACCATCTTCAGGAAAAACTATGATGTCGGAATTCTGTAAGATTTGTTGATAAAATTTAGAAATCAATTTGTGACGGACTAGAGTTTAGTGGTTAGTATTTTGGTTTTTGTTAATTTGATTTGTGTTTTGTCGAAGTTTTGTTTCGAGTACAGTCAAGTCCAATAATTGATTTTTAAATAAAGTAAAATATTAACTGGTTTGTCGTTAAAAGGACATTGAAATTCTGTCACTTTTAAATTTCTTCGTCGCTACTTGATTGCGGTGTGTGGATAATCGAAATTAAAGGGTTATCATGTGACTAGGCCAGTGAATAAGCTTTGGAAAAGAAATAGATCTGGAACAATACAAGATATAATCTTAAAACTTTAAATAATGTAAGTTTGAGTGGTGTTGGTGCAACCATCAGCCATTAAATTAATTTTGTTCCTTTAACAAAAAGACAACCGGTTGCTTTGATTATAAAATGCGCTTTGATTTAGTTAAGAAAAATAAAATTAAGTGTAGAAGAAAACTATGCACTAATCATTTTAATCTAATCAACAGTATTAAAAGTTGTTATAACTGCTATTCGATTAATTATCTTACCTCCTTTCCAGCTTGATCGATAAATGATAAGTATGATGCAACATTATTATACAGGCGATCCAAAGGCTTACTCGCAGTTAAATTGGGTGTATATGCTACTACAGCCGCTCTATAAGTAGTGCTCTATAAAATGTGTAAGACATAATATACACTCTAAACAAAATGTGTAAATTTAAATTTGAATTGTTAAATATTGAACGTTTTTTAAATACTTAATCATATATACTTACTTGCTCTGCAACGGAAAAAATTACACAAAAGCATAATAAAACAGAAACAGAACAATTTATGATAAACTTCATGTTTGTTGCTACACACATAACGAAACTGCTTTTTGTTGTCAGATATTATTTATAGTAAGAAAGAGGTGGGGAGGAAATTCCCGACTATCTCTTATGACTAAAGAAATCCCCTTAGTTTTGTATACTAATAATGCTAATAGTAATTTAATTTAATAAAAGCATTGACAATAATAACATATTTTATGTTCTTACAGATAGTTTGTGTAACTAATACGTTGTCACCAATTACCTATTCAGTTTACTCTGATTTCTGAAGCAGCAAATTAATTAAATGTTGTCTTCCTTCTATCTTAATCGTATCACTTAATTGGAGAAAAAAATATTCTTAACCTTTTATAACTGTAGTCAACCAAAAACTTAATAATATTGTGTAATCATATAGTTGCTTTAAAATAAAAAACCAATAATAAATTGTGGTATTCTGTTTTACAATTGTTTGATTAAAGATCAAGTTCAATATAAAATTGTCAACTTAAAACTAAATTTTATTTATTATTTTATTTATTAAGCCCCTCCTATTGTTACGTGCTGTAAAATTTACATACATAGAGTATACGCATTTCGTTTTATAAATTTGTTTGTGAATTTGTTTGTCGTTGCACTTTCCTTATTAACCCATTTACGGCCAAGGTACCAAAATACTTTTATAAACACAAAATATTTATTTTTTTCTATTTTAAATAAAGAATTGATTATAAATCTAGCATAAAAAATCAAGTTTTTTTTTGCGTTTATGAAAAACAACCTGATGCGTAAACGCATCAGTGGCCGAATGCGACTTACAAAAATAGCACTCGCTATAATCTGGCAAACAAAATTTAAATACATTATTTATGATGAAATGAATCGAAACAATTAGCGTGGACATGCACATTACACTTTTTACACATATATATAGTTGCACTGTGACAAACTCTGCATCTTCTTCTAGCTTTTGTAGCTTCCTGAATAATGACATGCCCAATTTCGTCTGTTCTTATTTCACTGGGGATATTGCTCGATCCTCCACTTCTAGACGCTTCAGTTTGAATTTTCAAAAGACGGTAAGCAATGTAAGATTTGAAATCTAGTTGTGACATTTTTTTCATTTATTATATTGAAAATTTTCCATGCATTCACTATGGCACTGTCAAGCGCATTTGAAAATAAGGGCCACCACCATTTCTTCCCCAAGATTCTGGAACGATAATTTGCAATAGCATTGTCATGTAAGTCTACTCCCCCCATGAATTTATTGTATTCGCAAATTACTGCAGGCTGATTTATATTATCATATTTTTTCTTTTCGATTATATCGCTTTGCTGCTTGTACGGGTTGAACATTGTAACAGTTACTGATTATCGTCACTACAGAATTGTCATTCCAACGCACAAGTGATATACGAGTAGATTCCTCATAAGTACTGCTGTAAGAGCCACGTGCTTTTTTGGAGATTTCTTTCTTTGTTTGAAGAGGACAACCTTGTGTCCTGTTATCGCGTATTGTGCCAGTAATAAAGTATCCTTTGTCATGTAACAAAGAAATTAATTTGTAAGACGAAAAAAAGTTATCAAAGAATACTTTATGGGCTCCATTTTCTTTAACAACTGACAACAAATTGACGACTACTTGACCTCCTAAACCTAGTGGACTTTTTTGAGTAAAAGCACCAGCATATGGAATGAATTGATAAAGGTAGCCATCAGACGAACAAATACACCACAACTTGAAGCCGAACCTAACAGGTTTTCCTTTCATATACATCTTGCATGAATGTCGCCCAAAGTAAGGCACCATTTGTTCGTCTATAGACAAATTCTTCGAAAACACACCAAACTGCATAAATTTTTATTCAATAATTCAAAAAATGGGCGAAGTTTACTAAATTTATCATTTTTATCTAGTTGGGTATTGTCAGATAAATGAATATTTCTCTTTATATTTCTGAATTTATTTCGACTCATGCAATCTTTGACAATTTGTAAGCCTTTGTCTGCCTCTGTAGACCAGTACAAATCAGCTTGCGGTAGAGTATGGTATCCGGATAAAATCATGATCCCTAAAAACTTCAGCAAATCGTCTTTATGAACTATAAAGTCGTGCCTGTTATTATCACGAGCGTATTTTTTTGTATACTGAAGAATACTTTCGAGAATTTCTTCGTCAAAGAACATAAAAAATAAATCCAATGGTGTTTTACCGTCTAACTCGTTCTTCAGAGTAGCAATATTTTCTTTTTCTTTTTCATCAAAAGCGCTGGGTAGAACATATTCGCATTCTCCTACTTTCCAGATTGGTTTTTGGTCATTGTTTCCTGACGATTTTGCACACTTTTTTGCCAAAGGTTCATCATCTGAGTCATCATAATTCAAATCGTCATCGTACGTATGAATTTCAAATGTTCCTGCGATATCTACATTTTCATTCGACTTTTCACAACCTTCCTCAAATATTTCTTCGTCCGTTAATTCGTCTACTTCTGGTGGTATATACACAGCATCTATATTACCTGCATTAAAGGAATCAAATATATTGCTTTCCAAAATATCAAATATAATTTCGTTTTACCTCTATCAGCTTCTAATTCATTTGCTATTTCTTCTAGAGCAATTTCTAATTCTCTATGCGTAAGGTATTTTGGCATTATTACACTTTTAAATATGTCACTCGATAACACTAACTTATTGTAGCGCAATACAAATGCAACTGGCTACAAAATGAACATCGAAATCAATCTGCGTGTCGTGACAAGACTTGACTTGCAATACTATTGAAGTTTATAGTTCCGGCCATTGATGCGTATACGCATCATCCAAGTTTAGATGCTATTTTTTCATACATTTTTCTAAAATTGGCAAAACAAATGCATTTCTTTTTACTTTTACAATAGGTTTAGATTAACACTTTAAAGACAACAACAAATTTTCATGATCCAGTAATTAACAACAGAAAATCAACTATCGGCTGATGATGCATCCCAATTTTTGCTAATTTCAAATTGTTTTCGTTTTCTATGTTTAATATTTTACATAATATTTATCTTTACTTTAGTGTTACTGTCCTTATACTATATTATTTTCATAATTTGTGTTAAACTTTTTCGGGTGATAGTACCAATAAATACACATTTGAAAGGTGATGCGTTTACGCATCATTGGCCGGAAATGGGTTAAGTGAATTTGGGTTAAGGATCTGCCGACCGTGATTTTGATTGTATAGTAATGACTAAAATGACCATCGTTACTTATATTTTGATAACTATTGCTATACTGAACGATATACACCTCTTAAAAGCAGCCACCTCTAAAACCGGCTAAGTTTTCCAAGTCAAAAACCAATTATACAGAAATATCCATATTAATGACCCTCCTATAATAGCGACCACCTCTCGATAACGGCCACGGCTACTTATTTGTAAACTTTCTTGGTATAATACATGTAATTTTACCTCCCATTTCCGGCCATTCTTAAGTAGACAACAGCTTAGCGTTCAAGTTGTGCTTAATATACAATTGTTTCATTGTGTGAGGCTTAAGTAATTACCGATATTTAAGAACGAATTTAAAGAATTTGTTCGATTTACAATAGACAGTCATTACAGAGAAAGTGCAATTAAAAGGCTCATTAAGCTCACCCCAAAAATCGAATTTTGCGTACATAGTTTGAGTTAGTATGTAGTATATAGACATACAGAAAAATTACAATGTCGCTAAAAAGAAAACGTTTGTCTCTTAAAGAGAAAATTGATATAATTGTGGAAAGTGAAAAGTTCAATACCAGTGCTAGAAAGTTGGCTGAAAAATTTAGTGTTGGAAGAACAAGATATTTTAAAAAACAAACGTGATTTAAAAAAGCTATTTGAAGAAGGTTCCAATACAGAGCAGAAGAGAAAATTTTCTTGAAGCTAGGAATAAAAATATCCCTATATCTGGACCTTTAATAAAAGAGAAAGCATGGGATATTGCGGAAAATTAAAAAATGACGGATTTTAAAGCTTCAAATGGGTGGCTTGAGAAATTTTGTCAAAGACATAACATAACCGGGACACTGTTGAAGCTTGGAAAGCAAAGCTGTCAGTAATATTGAAGGAGTATTCACCCAAAAATGTGTACAATGCTGACAAGACCGAACTTTTTTTCCTTGCGATGCCAAACAAAACGTTTTCTTTAAAAAAATGTAGTGGTAAAAAAGCTGCAAAACAAAGATTGGCAATTTTATTTTGCACAAATATGGAAGGTAATAACAAAAATCCGTTAATCATTAGAAAAAGTAAACACCCAAGATGCTTTAAACGCTCTCATATCAACAAATTGCCCTTAGAATGGGTATCTAATAAAAAAGCTTGGATGACGGTAGAGATTATGACTTCCTGGCTAAAAAATATTTGATAAATAAATTAAAAAAGAAAATAGAAAAGTCTATTTCTGAATAATGCCACTCTCATCCCAAAGTGACTCTTGAAAATGTGAACATTGTTTTTCTACCCCAAACACCACATTCCATTGCCAGCCACTGGATCTAGGAATTATCCAAAACTTTAAGATGGCCTACAGGAAGTTTATAATCAAAAATCTGCTAACATTCACAAATATACCGAACGTCCTTTTGAAGATGCGGAAAAAAGTATCAATTTAACCAGCGCTTTAGTTTGGATATCAGTAGCTTGGAGAAACGTTTTGCTTATTACAATTGCTAAATGTTGAGCGAAAGCAGGATCCTCGGAAAAGATCCTGCAAAAGATTTCGATGAAGAAGACGAAATTCCACTAGTTCGGTTTTTTCCTGTATTACTAGAAGGTAATCAACGTATCAGCCTTAAAAGTTATGCATCTATTGATTGTGATATTTTGACCGAAATCCCCAATTTAAGTATTCAAGATATAATCAGTAAATTAGACTATAGTGAAGGCTGTGATTCGAACAATGAAAGTAGTGAAGAAGAATCTGAAGTTTTTACGTCAAACATTAAAAATATGGATGAAATGTGTGAAAAACTAAGAGAAGTGCAAAGTTTTGTAATGATAAAAGTGAGCTAGTGGTAGAAGTACTTCAAATTTTATTTAAAAAAAATCTTCTGTTTTACAAACTAAACTTAAAACTGTAAAACAAACCTCAATACAAAAATATTATTTAATGGTATGTATATGTATGCAATTAATTATTGTAATAGATATAACGAGCAATTAGAAAATAGGTACATTACATATTATGTAAATGTATGTATTGTGTATTCAATATGTATAACTCTTCCATTATTTTATCGTCTAATTATTTAATATTGCATCAGCACATTTATAGTTATTTTTAATGCAGATATATAGTACCCTATAGCAAACCGTATTATGTTCCATACTTAAAAGATTTTAATAAACAACGCATAGAAATAATTTTTTTTCCTTCCAATAACGGCCACCTTCATATACCGGTCGGTTTTGCAGCAAATTTTAGTGACCGCTATTTAGAGGTTTTACTGTATGTTATTGTTCAAATACGTGTGAAGTTGTAAGTAGGTAATCATTAAATGGTTATTTTATCCGGTTTTTGGATTATTTAAAAAACGAATAGTATGTTTAATGTAAAATTCAACGCCTGATCTCCAGTAGTTATTTGCTGCAACTTTGACAACATCTTAGCAACTCTGTTGCTGATGTTTAACGAACTTTTGAGCTCAACTAAGAAGTACTCAATTACTTTATGACTCTATAGTAATTATTTCGAAATCTTTAGTTTTGTGAACGTTTTTGCTTAAGTTTCGCCTACCGTGTTCCACGACCTGTACGACTAATAGTCCTAAAACCGACTATTCTTTGGTTTTATTTTTACCCTAGGTATTAAATATTGAATGCTCTAGGCAAAATTAGTTCGCAATGTGTTCAAACATTCTTTGTTTCACGTTCAACACCATTAATTCAATTTAGTTTAGTCCTTCATCATAGTAACAAACTACACGTCGGATGGTAGGTAAGTCTGTCTTTATTTAGTTTACTCTCCAAATGCCAAATTTTATCATATGTAGATCCTTATGTAGAGACCATAATATCCGATCGTATATTCTTTGAATCACCATGTCTGGATTGAATACTAGATAGAAAAAATAAAAAAACGGATGAAGCACGTACTTCAAGACTTAAAAAGAGACGATAAACAGGTATAAAATATTTTATAAAAATTATACCTACCGACCTTACCAGAAAAAATGCAATTTTTCAAATTATAACACATATATACAGGGTGTTTTATTAATCAGTACAGAAAATGAAACTGGATTTTCCTTGCAAAATTTAAAAGGGGGTTTAACATAAAAAAAATTTTCTAAAGCCTCCCCTGAAGAGTTACAGCCCCTTAAAGATGTGTAAAAAAATTCACATTAATCGATTTTTTCTGAAATGACTTGAAATAAAAAAAGAAATCTAAACATTCAAATACTACTACCAAGAAGCCTCCATAATTTCATAATTTTATTCACCCTTGTTCTCTGCAAGGGGGTGAGTCTTACTACCCCTTAGAGTTTTTTACCAGAACTTTTTAACAAATTTTTGTTTTTCAATTTTTAAAATTCAGATTTTGGAGGGCAAAAAAAAAAAAAAAACAATTCAATTAAAAACTTTTTGTCTCTTAAAAATTTCACGTAAAAAAAAAAAAAAACTCAATACTTTTCACCAAAAAATAAATTAAGCGAACTTGCAGAATTTTTAATTAATAAGTTGCGTATGCAAGTTTGACATAAATAACAATATTATTATTAACTATCATTTTTAATTTAAATTAACAATATTATTTCAGAGAGTGTTCAAAATGGGCACCATTTTCTTGAATACAGGCTCTATATCTTTTGAACAAATTTCCGTTAACGCTACCTAGCATTGCTACAGATTGTCTAACTCTTCAGGGAGAGGGCTTTAAGGAAATAAAAAAAAAAAAAAAAAAAAAAAATTAAAAAAAAAATATTTATAAATATAAAAAAAAAAAAAAATAAAAATAAAATAAAAAAAAATAAAAATAAAAATATAAAATAAAAAAAAAAAAAAATTAAAAAAAAAAATATATAAAAATTATAAAAATTTTTTTAAATAAAATAAAATAATTATTTTTTTTTAAATAAAAAATTATTATTTATATATTATTTTTTTTTTAATTTTTTTTTTATGTTAAATTTTGCAAGGAATCTCCAGTTTCATTTTCTGTACTGATTAATGAAACACTCTGTATATGTTATTATTATTAAAAAACGGTTCTCCATCTATGAATTGATTTTTGACACAATTTTGATATGATTTTTTTTTGGTCCATAAAACTGTGTAAACGTACCAAAATTTGTCAAGTTCGTTTGAGCTGCTTCAGATTTTTGAAAAAAAATTTTTTCAACAATAATGCTATCATTTATTAAAATTCGATTTTTTGCGAAAACGGTGTGATTTATCGAATTTGTAGCCCATAAATCAGTCACTTAACCCACATTTGATAAATAAATCTTCTATCCATTGGCATAGATATTTCAAATGTTTATAATTATTACAAAACTTAATTTCTCCGCCAATGAATTAATTTTAATGTAACATTTTCCGGCTTATAAAACTGTCTAAACGTTACAAATTTAAGAAAGACCGCTTAAGCGTTTTCATAATTTCTTCAAGACTTCAGAACAATATTACACCGAAACTAAGCAAATTTTCACTATGGTATGTTTTGTTAAATCGACTTATTTTGGTTTAAAAAATACGTTTTCGAAATTTGTAAAGACCTTTATAGTTAAAACTCTTAATCGCCCATATATTTATGAATATATTTACTTTGGTACTCGAGCCCGGTCTCAGTGACCGCAAATCCAATTGAGATATTACAGGTATTAGAAAAAACTTTTTTTAATGCGGGACTGTATTCGTTAATGATCTAGCGAGTAATAAAACCACGTCGATTAATTTTATATTATCTTGCCAGTTGTGACATAAAATTAAATCTGGTTATACCGTCATTATTTTTGTATGAGTTATACAAAACATATGCATTATTTGAATCGATATCAAGTAACCTAAAAAAGATCACCATGGGCCATCGTCGAGTTCGTCTTCCAGTAGAATAATTTAAACATTTTTAGTCCAAAGTGTCAACTCCACTATTATTGCAGTTATAATAACTTATGATATCCGGTTTCTTCGTTGTTTCGTCGATTGATTCAGTGTGATGCATTAATGACACTAGTATCACGGCTTTGTTCTTCTTAAGCACATGAGACACTAAAGTTGTATTATTGATAAAACCAAAGAGAGTGGAACTTGGTATTCTTGACTTCGGTGGTAAAAATTCTTTTATTTTTTTAAAGTACCCACGTATGTCAGACACATAACAGTTTCACAAAACAAACTCAATAAACTGAACCAGTTATCGGCTGTTATGTTTTTATTAGATTTTTCTAGGGGTTTACAGAGGCGCAAAATTGCTTGTGTAGGCTTTGGTCTTCAATTGGTCTGAGTCTTTGCCAGTATAAATATATGCATTGTATAAGTAATTAGTGAGAGAGTCCGTCAGACACATTAGCTTTATGCCGTATTTAGCCGGTTTATTGGGCATATACATTTTGAATTTTGTTCTGCCACGGAAGCTTATTAACATTTCGTCGACACACGCTGAAGACTGAGAGTTATTGACAAAGTTATTAAAAATTTCAGAAATAGGAGCAACTGCATCGGTTTTTTTTCTACCATATCGAGTCTCAGGATTGTCAAATCTACATGATAGTATAGCGCCAAAACGATTTTTTGACATGACACACCTGAAAATGTCTCTACCTGTTCCGTCGGTTGCAAAAAGAAATCTAACATCTTCTCTATTTGATTTAAAAACAGCAGTAAAGTTAAAAGGCCTATGAGTGCGTTTAGTTCAATTTTATCAATGTCTTTCATATATGAAGTTTCTTTATATTTTAATCTCTCTCTAGTTAATCTTTTATTTGTATACATTATTATCGTCTCTAATGTGTTTTCGTCAAAAAGGAAACCCCACGTTGTCAATGGATCTGCTCTAGCACTTTCATTACGAGCAATACCTAATAATTCAGGCAATTTTGTAATAATATTGTGTTTTTTGGCTAGACCAACGAAATCTATTTTTGCCAAAATAATTTTTTCTTTTTTTACAACAATCATGATCATTACTGTTATTACTTTCTTCTTGTGTTTGTACATCGTCAGTTTGCTTTTTTCAGATTGATCTATTTCGGTACTTTCGTTAGCAGACAACTCAGATGAAGAGCTGTGATCACTCTGTATATATTCACTTTCACTGCAGTTTACCTCTTTCTCACTTTCCACAAGTTCATCAAGCCACTTCATAACGGATTTTTTCAAAATCAGTTGCGGGCTAAAAATAAAAAAAAAAAAAAAAAAAAAAAAAAAAAAAAAAAAAAAAAAAATCAGTAACTTTTGTGGGTTTCTCTGCCATTTTAAACGGTAATACCTGATTCATAAAAAAAAAAAAAAAAAAAAAAAAAAAAAAAAAAAAAAAAAAAAAAAAAAAAGAAAAAAAAAAAAAAAAAAAAAAGTCACAAAAAACGCAAAAAATTTGAAAGTGGTGCTGCTAAATGAACCCACCACACACCCCCACACCCAAAAAAAACCCACCCGGTTTAATTGGCATTTACACCGTGAATTATCCAGTCTGTCCCCCCCCCCACCCCCCACTCACCTTAACATGAATGTACAACCAAAAAAATTTTAAAAAAAAAATTAAAAAACACCCAACCAACCCACATAACCCAACTTGCCCTCCCATTATGTCACCGTCCCCCAATTGCACAAAAAAAAAAAAAAAAAAGGGTTGCTTTTTTTTGGTTTTTTTTAACCCCCACAACACAACAATCAAAAACAAATTTAAAACATTATTTTAATTTTTACTAAAAAATATTAATTCATTTAACAATTTCAAATAAAAAACATTTTTCAATTTTTAATACAAAACATTTTTAAAAATAAAATAACATACATTCTCAAATTTAAACAAACATAATCAAAAAAAAAAAAAAAAATACAATTAATATTATTTTTAAAAAAATTATAACAAATACAAACAACAAATAATACATAAATACACCAAAAAACAAAACACAACAAAATTTTTAATATTATAACAAAAAAATAAAAAAAAAAAAAACAAAAAAAAAAAAAAAAAAAAAAAAAAAACAACAAATTCAAACAACATCGGTTTTATTAGTCATTACGGGGTATGCAACATCTTGTGATGTATTTTTTTTTTTTTTTTTTTTTTTTTTTTTTTTATTTTTTTTTTTTTTTTTTTTTTTTTTTTTTTTTTTTTTTTTTTTTTTTTTTTTTTTTTTTTTTAATAGCGGTCTCAGTGACCGCACCTGGGTATACTAGGGTTAAATGAAAACATACTTATACTGTAGAGTGTAAGTGTAAGTACAAAATTTTTAATTAAAAGTAGAAATAAAATTATAAGATATAACACATACTAATAGATGATTAAATTATCTATCTCTTTTTATTTATCTCTTCAATTGTTAAATGCTAAATGGTAATTGAAATAAATCCATTTCCTCTGAAGTGGGTCGTAATTAAAAACTTAAATTTTTTGTTAAATTGTAGTTTGGTTTCATATCCATTAGAAAGTTTAATCATTTTGCTGCCCGGTAGATGAAGGATTTTTTGAACTTTTTTATCCATGTTTCCACTAACCGATCCGCTTTAAAACCCCTTACATAATTTCAAAAATCTATACCTATATCTCTATACTATGGCTAATTTTTTTGTTAATGGAAAATCTGTACTCTTTTGTAAAAAAAAAAAAAACTTGAACTTTTTAATTCGAAAATTCGAGATCTTGTAGATTTTTTCTAATGTTGTAAGGGTTGTGAATATAAACTGAAAATAGGATTGGGAGTCAACGAACAATCTAAGCCCTCTTTCATTGTCCAGAATGTCTCACTTAAATTTCCATTCGCTTTAGTTCTATCTTTTGTTTCCTTAAATATTTCTGCTTTTTGTCGATACACATAGCGTACATCTCCTCTCCTTTTTTTGTTTCTTTATTGACTATTTGTTCCAGTAACATAGATATTATCAACTGCTCTGATTCCACTTCTAAACTCAGCTTGCCAATCAGATATAGTATTTCTTTTTCCTTCATCTCCTTCTCCAGACGTTTTCTTAAAATTTTTGAATAAAGATTTCCTGTTTCTGATGTAGTTTTTAATTTTTTTTTCTTTTATACAGCTAGGTCATAAAGTTTGGAATATTGATTTTTCGGTTTCTGTGAAAGCTATTAAAAAATGCTTGAACAGGTAACTTGATTTTGATAAAAAAAAAAATTTGCAATTGTTTTAAATTTTTTTACTCCCACTCTTTTTCCGCAGTTACGTTATCAAATATTATTTAAATAGAAACCCCCATTTTTTAACAGAATTTGATAGACTGTAAAATGCTGATTTCAAAAAATATACATATTGAATATTTTAGATTGAAACTTCTTGAGATATTAGTTTTTTAAAACTGATTATTAATAAATGTAATGAAATATACACGTAATATCAATAATCTAAACTGTTGTTAGGTCTATTTTCACCGAAATTTATCAATAATATATCAAACCAATTGAAACAACTTCAAAGTATCAATTAGACATCAAAAACATTACCGTATTGGAAACTTGGTTGTTTTCTATATTCTGACAACATGATTTTATCTGTTTACTTGTTATTTAATCTTAAAAAATTAATATCTCAAGAAGTTCTGATCTAAAATATATAATATGTATACTTTTTGAAATTGGCATTTTGCGGTCTATCAAATTCTGTTAAAAAAAATGGGGGTTGCTATTGAAAAAAATACTTGATGACGTCACTGCGTAAAAAAGAATAAGGTTACAAAATTTAAAACAATTTTTTTTACCAAAAACAAGTTACCTGTTTAAGCGATTTTTGATAGCTTTTACAGAAACCAAAAAAAATCCAATATTCCAAACTTTATATCCTCACAAATTATCGCCTCCCTCCCTTGTTGTCCACTGTGTCTTCTACCTTTTCTTTTTTTCCATTCTATTTTCGAAACTCACATACTAACCCCTCATTTAATATGTCCTTCTTTTACATTCTTTTCTCTAGTTTTTCCTCAATATTTTTAAAATAACTACTTCTCTACTTTTGTCGTTAAGACCTTGTTTCTTGTTTCTTTTCTGCATCTGTCCATACTTTCTAACTCCCATAATTATTCCTCCGTTTAGTGTCGTGCAAACTGTGATCTCCATGTAGACTCTTCTGGCATCTTCCCCTCCCATTCTTTCCAATCTTTTTCTTCTATCCACGTTTCCACTAACCCATAACCGCTTTAAAACCTCTATAATTTCAAAAATCTATACCTATACCTCTATACTTATAATGGCTCATTTTTTTTGTTAATGGAAAATTGAATAAAATATGCAAGCAAAAAACTTTTTCTCGTAATTTAATTATATTTGTGTCAAATATGTGAAAGCAAAATTTCTTAAAGAAACTATACATATTTACAAATAACATTAGATTTTAATATAAATACTTATTCATGAAATTATAAATTATTAAAAAAAGTATAGTGCTTAAGCTAGATAAATAAGTGTTACCACTGTTTATAGTACCCGGATAAGTATTGTCGTTAATAAATACGCGTCCAAGTATACCAAACGTCAACAAAGAATCGTGCCTTTGCGTAGTAATCATATTCATTTCAATTTCATTTCGACTTATTTCTTCTGTGCAATACATGTAATCTGTAGCAGGCGTCAAATCAAATTTTAAAGTTGACGGTTGATAATGAGAATGCCTCCGATTGAATATTCCTTTTATGGATATAGTTTCGAAACTAACACCAGTAGGTGAGAGCATGTTACGACCACCGCAAGAATGATTGCTTTCATCTAAGCATGCCACCAACCCGCAAATTCGTTCCCCTACAGTTTCGGCTGAAGATATTCTAGTAACTCCGTAAAAAGCTATTAGTCTGTAATTTTATAACATTTAAACAATTAAGAGAGACAGTATTACTCTTACTTGTAGATATAATTTTGAAAAACAGACGCATGTTTGTTGACCGTTATAGAAAAATCGCAACAAAAACTCTCGCCGCTACAAATTCTTTCATTTATACTTTTATTGTGTAAATTTAAAGATTTGAATGTGTAATTGGTTAGGTCCACTTGTTTAGCGTGGAAAAGAGTAACATCTGGTAAATGTTGTCCAATGCCTAAATGAAATGTTTGAGTGGTTGAGCTTGTTGAACCCTAAAATTATATTTTAATTATGTGGAAAAGTGAAAGTAATCATGCAAGTGTAGTGAAATTAAGATTTATCTCACCTGACAAGAAGTGTATTTTTCTGTTCGCATTTCGATTTTTGATACATGCTGTATGATTAGTTTAGATTTCCTTTCTCCTGATACATACGTTTCGGCAATTCTACCATTAGCCAAGTAGATGCCACTACCACCATTACCAACAGAAGGATCATTTCTTCCTGCAGCTAATAAATTTACTTTATTCGACTTAGCGTAACCGTGTTGCACAGAATTAGCTGAAACAAAAAACATGTTTTCAAATCAATTAAAACAAGAAATATATACTTACCTTGCCAAAACGGCAATTCCGATTTCCAAGAAGAAGAATAAACTATATCGGTAACAGCTAAATTGGCCAAAATATCTTTTCCAGGTGTTTTGTATAAAATATCGCCAGAAATAAACATACCAAAAGTAACTCCAAAGTCTGTAGTAAAAGTACTTACATCTTCTTCAGTGCCAGGTACAAAGTAAGGTTCGTTAAGTAAATTTATTTTCCGGTATCTAAGATAAAAAATTTTAATGTTGGTAAAAATAAAGTTGTCTTTTACCTTGCAATAATAGCACCATTTCTATCAAACACCACATTTGTGTTGTGGTAGAATTTAGTTTTGCTATGGTGATCCAATTCGGACTCAATTAGATTGACGATTGTATAAATTCGCTGTCTAGCGATAGTACAGGACAAGTCAATAATAAACTAAAAAATAGTGTTCATCATTTGTGTAATTAATTATGTTGCTATCAGTGAACCGAAAGTCTAAACTCTTTGGGATGATTTGAAAAGTATGCTTTTAAGAAAAGTTTCTCGATGATATTAAAGTCATTTTTTTGCCTCTACAACGCCAAATTGTCTTCTTTTGTTCGCTCGTTATCTTATCTAAACATTTACCTATATTTAAATAACACGCGCGTTAATAAAAATTCACGATCATCGATTACACTAGAGAAATATTTATTTATACATATTCGTACAAAAACTTGAAATCTTAACGAAACGAAAATATCCGAAATCTATGTATTTATATACAGTGATTTGCATTTAAGGGGGTTCCCTACCTTTAAATATACTACCGAAGCATAAATGTAAATCAAATACAAATGAATATTTCGCATTTTTTTGTACTTTAGATTAATTTTTTTTATGTGAAGTTGGGCATCAAAATCATTAGCAAAAAAATGCAATTGTCTCACATTAACGAAATTACTGTACGTTATGAAAATTTTATTACAAATATTATAACTGATAATCCCAAATAAAATCATTCAAAAGGTGATTGACAGAACAATAGGTTTAACCTACGGGCGGTACATAATGGTAATTCCAAAACTTTGGGTTGGCTTAAAAATAGAAATAAGTATCTACTCTATGTAACAAACGCATGCTAAGGAATAAATTTTTCATTTCTGAAAGTAAGTCGGAAAGTGCATCAGTGTGGTACAAATTTGTTCAAAAACATGTCTTATATACATTTCCACTACATATACTATGGGACCATTAAAAAATAATAGGAAAAAACGGGGCTTATATTCCCATCCAAATGTCTCAAAAAATCCAGACAAGCAGCAACTATGCTAAGAAAAGTAAGTAAATTTTGTATATCATGCTATTCATCCGAACGTAATCATCCTAAAATAATTCTCGGTCGATTCTAGTGTAACAAAAAATGTATCAAGCTTGAAAAAATTTGGATGCTTCCTTGTTCGCTTCATTTTCATTTTGTTGTATTAAGATGAAAATATTTAAAACAAGTGATGGTCTCAGAATTCTACATCGCATTTAATGAAAAATAGTTCTAATACAAGTTTACGGCAAATTATTTTTCTTAAATACTTAAATTTAGGAAAATTAATATAATGTACCAATCGAATAAATAAATAACAATCGGATTAAAAATTGTATAATATCGAAGAAAGGTGTAGATAATTTATGTTTATAAATACAACTTTTTGATAATTTTCTTCGTACAACTAATATTCGTAAAAATAATGTTAGGCAAAGATCACGTGATTACCCCACCTTAAAATTAATTATCGGTTAAAACAATTATTTAAACAATAGTTGTGTATGAATAAGAGATGGAGTAAAAAACATATACAGTAGAACTCCAATTATCCGAATTACTGGGGACCGGGACCCATTCGGATAATCAAATATTCGGATAATCGGATTTTTTTAAAAATTGCCATTGGAGAGAATAAAAGCTACGTTTTGATATTGCACTATTTTTTTATTGAAATAAATGAAAGAAACATGAAATTTTCACATGTTTTAAATATAAATAAAATGTACTTATGTACAAGTTTAGAAATAAAAATCATTGTTTTTAAACATCTCCGTCAATGTAAGCTGTTTTGCGGTCTTCAACCGTTTTCGGGCAGCCAGGTCACGCATTCGCTTGACGGTGAGCAGTTGCAAGTGGTCACACTCGGGCTGACGCTCCATCCACTTCAAAGCAGTCTCGAGGCCGGCAAATGCTTCACTAGCTGATGGTCCAGCGTCTACTTCAACATCAGCAGAAAGTTCTTCTTCCACTTCCACTTCAACATCTTCTCTCACACTTACAACAATTTCATCGTCATTGAGAATTTGAAAACCAGGGTCAGACGTGTCACAAGCCATCCACTCTCCTACATCTTCAGCACTTACTTCTGTACAACCAGGAATTTTTACAATCATTTTTCTTATTTCCTCTAGTGACAACGCATCTTCATCATCATTATCCTCTCCATATTCTTGTTTCTCATTTTCTTCAGATTCTTTTTTTGTTCTTCTCAGACGGTAGGCCTTTCAGTTTATTCCACGCACGTCTTAGCGTCACTGGCGTAACCAAACTCCAAGCTTCCGCTACCATGTAACAGCAGTCCTTTAAATTTATTTTGCTATGATTTGCCAAAACCAATTCTTCATCTTCAGCACCTTCGATCAGCAGTTTTCTCAGCAGTTGCCTTCTGTAATGGCGCTTCATTGTTTCAATAACAGACTGGTCCATGGGTTGCAGCAAACTTGTAACATTGGGAGGCAAAAACGTCGTTTTAAACTGCCCATTCTCTTTCCAACAGTTCTGCTGTAGGATGAGTGGGTGCGTTATCAACAATTAAAAGCACCTTACTGCCTTCTTTTCCCACCGATTTTTGGTGCTTTTTCACTTCAGGAATGAACACTTCATCATACCATTCGGTAAACAAAGCTGCAGTCATCCAGGCCTTGGGTTGACTTTTGTAGAAGAGTGGAAGTTTTTACGTTTTTAAATGCTCTTGGATTTCTTGATTTTCCTATCAAAAGAAGTGGCAGTTTATGATTTCCAGTGGAGTTGGCACAGTTAAGCACTGTAACACGTTCTTTACTGACCTTATGTCCAGGGGCACTAGATTCCCTTTTAGAAGCCAAAGTGGTTTTGGTAATGCTTTCCAAACAAGGCCAGTTTCATCGGCATTATAAACAAACTCCGGATCATAGGATTCTGATGCAGTTTTAAATTTTTCAATAAAATTTTCAGCAGCTGCAGAGTCTGCTGAAAGCTTCTCACCAGCCAAATCTAACTCGCGTACACCATGCCTGAATTTAAAATTCCTTAGCCAGCCGTTACTAGCCTTAAAAGATGAATAACCAAGCTTTTCTGCTAAGATTTTGGCTTTTCACAAAGGATTGGACCTGAAATCGGATTTCCCATAGAACGTTGCTGCAAAAACCATTTAAACACGGCATCTTCCAAATTTTTGTTGGTTGCTGTCTTCATTGTTTTCCTGGAGGAACTTCCATCTTCATTTTCAAGCACCGAAACAAAGTTTAAAAGTGTTGACTTACTGTTTTTAATGTCAGAAATTGTTGCTTGTCCAACACCATAAATCTCAGACAACTTCTTACCCGTTACACCTTTATCGAGTTGCTCTATAATTTTCAGTTTGTCCGCTAACGATAGCACAACACGTTTTCTTTTCGAAGCCATGGTATAAAAACAATACAGTATTGTACACGCACAAACAAAAGTAAGCCGTAGCGAAAGAGTAGCGTCCTCGAGCAAGGTCAATAGCACACTGGTTAATCAAAACAAACAATGACAGGTGCGCCGTGACTGCAATGCGCCGGAACTTGTCTTAACTTGCCGTTGTGCCTACACTGACTTCGCGGGGGAAGTCAGTGTAGGCACAACGGCAAGTTAAGACAAGTCAAGTCAAGACTTGACGCGCAAACACTGGCTTCGCGGGGGAAGAATAATAGCGCATTTAGACTTTTTGGACAATTTTTTGTGATTCGGATAATCGGCGATTCGGATAGTCGGAGTTCGGATAATTGGAGTTCTACTGTAATTGCTCTTTTTAGGTACAATAAACAATCAGAGATTGAATTGGTTTGTTTTGTTTTAGAAAAGAACCACATATTAATTTAAACAATTAAAATGATTCCTCTCTTGAAAAATGTGAGAAACAGAATCTGCTGGAGAATGAGCAAGATTTACCAAGTCTACATGTGGAACATGAGAAGAGAAGGATCGGTGTACCGTTACCACAAAGTCGACGTCTCGTTGATATTGATAAATTTGTAGAGAATGCCCGAACTCTAGAACGACACAGCAGTAGTTGCCCTTTTGAAAGTGAGTTTGTATTAGCTGAAACTGTACATTATGGCATGGCATCCCTTTTGAAATTTGTTTGTAGCAAGTTTCTGTGTAATGCTACCTACTCTTTTTATACTGCTGATCCAACTTCTGTAAATACTGATGCCGTGTAGGCTGGACTCAGTATTGGCATTGGATTAATAATACTTTTAAATAATTGTTAAACGGAAAACTATTTTAAGTTCTTTATTCCACTAAATACAATTTACAACTGACAGATCAAACAAAATCCCGTAATGCTATAGGAAGATATCATATAACTTATCTACATTTAACATAAAGTATATAAATTTGCCACATTTCAAGCAGAGGAATTTTGTGCAGTATTGCAATCGCCATATTAACAGTACATATTTGAAATATGAAGAAAAATATGGTACAAAATTTAGAAAAAAAAAATTACTGAAGATATGAAGAAGAGAAACAAGCTGCTATTAAAGAAGGAAATATTTCCAAAGATGCGCACCCATGTATTACCGTAATTGTTGATGGAGGATGGGGAAAAAGGTCTAATTGACACGCTTACAACTCAAATACAGGAGCAGCTGTAATCATTGGGGATTGTACTAAAAATATTTTGTTTGCAAACTATAGAAATAAATTTTGTACTATATGCAAATGGTCACAACACAGCAATCAACAAATAACCCACGACAAAGATCACATTTGCAATGCAAATTGGAACAAATCTTCATCAGCTACGGAAAGTGACATTATTACGGAGAGTATAAAATGGTTGTTTGAGGAACATGGCATTATACAGGGTGATTTATACCACGAAACGAAAAATGAAAATATGTGTTCACAGTTTGATTCTAAGCAAAAAATGCAAAATAATTTTTTTTCTAATCGGCCTTTGTTTTCGAGATATCGAGATATCGAGATACCAACTTTTGAAAGATACGATTTTAAGTTTCACAAAAAACTAATATAGAGTGCTTTGAAACATTTATTTATTAGTTATTGACAGTTTCACATTTGGGTAGTGTTTGTAATTGTTAGTCTTAAAAATTTAGTCCAGAATGCAGTTCCGCAACGAAGAATATGCCGACATTTTACTAGAAATGGTATCAATAACTGTCATAATGAGCATATATGGTCAGTACAAAATCCGCACGCATTTAGACGACATAATTTTCAACGTAGATTTTCGATTAATACGTGGTGTGGGATTTCAACGATCGTCTCCCAATACAAATTCTGGCGCGTCGTGTCAATGCTGCGTCCTACTTAGAATTATTGGATGATCACTTGCACGAGTTGTTAGCAGATGTTTCACTTGCGTTGCGCAACGTGATGTAGTATCAGCACGATGGTGCGCCACCACATGCTGTAAGAGTTGTAGAATGGTTAGATAACCATTTTAATGGAAGGTGGATAGGGAGGCGCGGTCCAAGTTCAGTAGCCTGCTACGTCGCCAGATTAAACCATTGATTTTTTTCTTCTGGGGCCACGTAAAACAACTAGTGTATGCAGAGAAAGTTGCAATGAAGAACAATTACACGACAGAATTATGAATGCTGCACTTGAAGTTGAAAATCAACAAGACTTTGCTGCAGTTTATAACTCAGTGGTTTTACGCTGCCAGGCTTGCATCGCAGCTGGCGGTGGACTTTTCGAACATACTTTTGTAAGTTAAGGTATTGGTTCTTCTTTGTGTTACAGTTACAAGGTTTTTAAATAAAGTTTTCATATTGCCTACTATTATTTTTGTGTGAAACTTGAGACCAGGTCTTTTAAAGGTTTGAACCTCGATATCTCGAAAACAAAGGCCGATTAGAAAAAAAATTATTTCGCATTTTTTGCTTAGAATCAAACTGTGAACACATATTTTCATTTTTCGTCTCGTGGTATAAATCACCCTGTGTGTACCAAAATAATTGGGGATGGAAACTCCTCTGTAATATCAACCCTTCGAAAGCGAGTTTCATATGCTTTCGCACTTGGAATAGATAAAGTTGAATGCATCAACCATGCAGTACACAATTTTTGTTCCAAGCTACATAAAATATCGGATAATACAAAACTCTTCCCCGGAAAAAGTGGATTTTCGTGTAGAAAGTTTCTAAAAACCAAAATTCTAGATCTTTCGTATGGTGCTCATGGCATTATTTCTCAACAAAAAACAGAAGAAGGTAAAGAAGATTTTAAAGAGCGCGTTAGGACCGTAAGAGATCAACTCAAAGTATTACCATTTCATGTTTTTGGTGATCACACAAAGTGCCAGGACCACTTGAATGATTGCAATGCTGAAGAAAAAATGATGCCACTGTTACGAGAAACAAATATGTTTCAATATATTGAAGAAGCTCGAAGTCATTTAAGTGTTCTCACAGAAAGTTTAATTTGTTTAAAGACGAACAATCCTGCTGAGAACTTTATGAGTGCCATATCAAAATGCACGGGTGGAAAAAGAGTAGATTATGCAAAAGGTCAAAGCTATGGAAGAAGAGTAACAATTGTTTTGCTGTCAAAAAACGAATGTGGACGGGAATGGCACAAAAGTACTTTTAAAAGCATGTACAATAAAAATTCAAAATCACCAATGACTTGCATGATTTTGAAACGTACCTGTAAATTGAAACGCAATAGAGAAACTAGATGTCGTAAACGCCTATTCCAACACAACGATGACTCATCAGAAAAGAATGGCAGCAAACGATGTGCTCCAGTTGTGTCAGATTTAGATTACGGAGCATGCGATGCAACTGATGAACAACTAAAGTTCTTGTGCAGTGATTTTTATAGGAATAATGTTTAAGTGACTCCGAACAAAGACATAATATTAATATCACTACAAGAGGTCAATCCAATTGCCAGTTATGGAAGGAAGAAAGACGTAAGAGAGTTACAGCTTCAAATATAAAAACAGTGGCCTGCCGATTAGATTCAACGTTATCTGCTCGTCTTGTAAAAAGTTTGCTGTACCCTTCAACTCTTCGTACCGACCTTATAATGTGGGGTAAAAACAACGAAGTAATCGCCAGAAAAAAATATGAAGAATTATAAGGTGTTTCAGTACAAGAATATCGTTGATGAAAAATATTGTTTTCTTGCTGCATCACCAGACACACATTATTGAAATAAAATGTCCGTACAGAGGAAGATATTGTTCTTCAATACGCGAAGCATGTGAGACTATTTCGGGTTTTCCACTTCGTTTAGATAAAGACGACCATTTTTTTCTACCAAGGACTCATCCATACTATTACCAAATACAATTTCAAATGCAGTGCGCAAACGTTGATTTATGTGACTATGTTGTATATATTGTACCTAAGTGAATTAAAAGTGCTTTCAGTGACTAAAGATCAATCTTTTATAGACACAAAAATTGCAAAAGTGAAATTGTTCTATGATGACTGTATACTACCAGAATTTGGTAGATTCGAGAATGCATATAGGAATCTTGCGCTTCGTGAACCAGAGAGGATATTAGCATCTCACCAGGAATTGCTAGAAAAAGAAAAAAAAGAGACAAAAAAAATTAATAGTTTAATACACATACTTTATAGTTTACATATTTTGTTATCTAAGTACGTAAGCATGCTTCTCGTAATTTTACACGCTCTAGTTTTATACATTCATTTCCTAACAATAATAGGTAATGTATTTTTAAGCTAACCCAACGTTTTGGAATTACCGTTATGTACCCTATAGTAAACCCATTGTTCTCCAAAAACCTTTTCAATGTTTTATTTGGGATTAGAAGTTATAATATTTATAATAAAACTTTCACAACGTACAGTAATTTCGATAATGTGAGACAATTGCATTTTTTTTACTAATGATTTTGATATCCAACTTCACATAAAAAAAATAATCTAAAGTACAAAAAAATGCAAAATATTTATTTGTATTTGATTTACATTGATGCATTAAGATGAAGACACTCCTACATTTTCGTTATTTGAAGGAATATAGATTTTAAATGTTTGCCTAGTATACCTATACTAAAACTTAACTAAAATCTAACTTTAAACTCAGCCTACAAATTAAAAAATAGTTAGAGGATAAATATTTTTTAAACCCATGATGTATAGATTTTCATAACAAAATTCGCATTATTTTGGTTTAAATTACGAGTTTATTTTTTAATTGCCACAGAAATAGTAATTTAACATAAGTGATAAATATCAGTTAGTTTTAAGTTTTGATCAGTAATGTATTAGTCTCTTTTAGTTTATTGTGTTAGTTTTTCTATAGAGTTAGTGACTCAGAATTAAAATGCCATTAACTTTGTTACTTGTTGAAAAGTAGCAGTTGAAATGAAATGAAACTGGCACTGTTATTAAAATCCATCGGAATGGTCAACCACGTCGAATATCCGGATCTTAAGGCAACGATAAATTGGCGGCAAATCGAGCAAATCCACATGGAGTTTTCGAGATTTATAAGGAAGGATAAAGTCAGAAGATGTTTCATTCGTCACTAGGATCAAGCTCTATAATAAACCTAAGTTTTTACATACAGGGTGTATCGCATAAGAACCAACACAGAGCAGAAGCATGTTGCGAAACCTTAAATATGACGATTTAACTTAACTTACCATTATTGAGTTGCACTCCCTAAGAAGTGCCAAAATAAATATTTCGATTTAGAAAATCCAAATTTGGTAGAAGTTCTAATTGTACTAAATGTAATTAACCGATGGTAAGTAACGTTCAATTAAAACAATTTAAAGTAGTTAGTAAGGGTAATTCGCCCCTTAAACTGGACGGATTTTTTCAACCTGTTCGAAAATTAAAAAATTATTATTTTATCTTATCTATAATTAAATTTTAAAACTTTTTTTATTCTTGTTTTTCAAAAAACTTTGTAGTTTTCAAGTTTTACGTAAATTCCATAGCCGACTATTGAATTTTTGATTATTTAAGAACATTAACCAAATTTGTGTGTTTAGTTATTCGAGTTTTTCTTGGATACTACAAGGTTTTTTAAAAAACAACAGGAATTAAAATGGTTTTAAAGTTATATTATCGATAAGACAAAATAAAATTTTTTTAATTTTCGAACAGGTTGAAAAAATCCGTCACATTTTAAGGGCCCCTACTTACCCCTTTAATTTGTTTTAATTGAACGTTAATTATCATCGGTTAATTACATTTGGTACAACTAGAACTTCCACCAAATTTGGTTTTCTAAGTCGAAGCACTACTGAAATATTGATTTATTTCGAAATTTAAAACTCCACTTTGAAGGCCTTATAACTTCTTAAAAGTGCAACTTAGTATAAAAGTAAGTTATTTAAATAGCCATATGTTATGATTCTCAACATGCCCCTGCTCGGTGTCGAGTTCTTCTGCGATATACCCTGTATATCGATAGAAGGTCACAATAATAAAAGATTACACTGTTGTTTTATTTTTTTGAAGATTATGTTTATTGATAAAGCTATATTTACAACTAATGGGGTGGTATCATCTCAAAAATGCAGATATAAATTGACCAATATTCTCAGAAAGTCATTTTTCGTTAGGATACCCAATAATTGGTCCCTTCTACTTTAATCAGCCTTTAAATGATGAGCGTTTAGTTAACATTATAATAAA
Source organism: Abscondita cerata (assembly GCA_030710515.1). Classification (NCBI taxonomy): domain Eukaryota; kingdom Metazoa; phylum Arthropoda; class Insecta; order Coleoptera; family Lampyridae; genus Abscondita; species Abscondita cerata. The sequence goes on along the minus strand of JALBCR010004814.1, from coordinate 270,111 downwards.
ATTTTAGATCTGCCTCTTAATATGGGACAGAATATAATATGATATTTTTGCAGCTAGATGCTGTATCTATTTATAATTCTAGAATTGTTGTAAGTGGTTGAACCAAAATTTCCTATACGGCGAATAGGAAGAAATAGTTTTCTAAACTATGGCCTCCAAGGTTTCTCGATATTACACCTCTCAATGAGAATGTATTTGTCAATTTGTATAGTAGGATGAGTTTAAAGTTCAGAAGTCAGTTAACTATCTTAACAAATGTGACCTATTACCCTATATGACTGGTCAAACATTCAAATCTGATTCATTTAAGAACGAAATATGGGGACTTGTTTATCTTAAATCCGACACACTGTAGACAAGCGTTGATTGAGACAAGTGACAATTTTTTTTATTTCCAAAAAAAAAAATAAAAATTTAATTTTAATTTTTTTTTTTTTTAAAAATTTTATATTTTAAAATAAAATTTTTAAAAACAATTTAAAAATTTAAAATTTTTCTTTATTTATTTTTTTTTTCTTTATTAGTACTTATTATATAATATTTTTATTTTGTAGTGTTGTAGAAATTCGAAGGTTACATTAAAAAAATGAAGGTTTATATTCAATATATCAAATTTAATGTAAGTTGATCTCTACATGACCTCCACTATGTCCTTGGTGGATGGAAGATTGAGTTTAATATCATCGAAAAGGTTTCTTATGTTTTTTTGTATGATTTGATGATATTTCTGAAGATCCTCCAAACGTTCCGACTTTTGCTCCACGCGAAATTATATTATGGTATTTTCCTTTGAAAATTCCCCACCCACAGTACCTTTAAACCTTTTTTTTGCTTAAAGAGACTTTAATTCTCAGCATCCCTAACATTACATGTTAGTAACGACTTAAATCTTAAAACGCGATTGCATAAAGCACCAATTTTTAATTGCTTATTTATTGCTATTTATAAATTTCATTTAAAATAAAAATAAATCTTTTTGAATAAAATTGTACAGGTTTATACTTTTTCCAATTTTGAAAATTAAAATAAGAAAACCATAAAAAAAATATTTAAAAAATAAAAATTTTAATTTAATTTTTTAATTAATTTTAAATTAAAACAAAAATTCAATTTTAATTTTATTTTTTAAACTTAATAAACTGTGTATGTTTTTTGAAATTTGTTAGAGATATCGGAACTGGAGAATTTTCAAAGAATCGTACTGTAAATACCTGTGCGTATCTGGAAGATTCTATATAAGAACAAGGAGATATATTCAATTTAGGATCGGGTACTTCGGTACTTATATCTTCTAATTCTCGCCAATTAGCAATGTTACCGGTCAATCCCATTTCGGGAAATACCAAAATTTGAACATCCTGTAATGAAATGACCCGAATGCATTATTTTTTCTACGACCCCATAATGTTATATAGAAACACTAATTTTATATTTGAGCGCTACTACTATGGTTACGAATTGTCAAATTTGCTAAATTTATGTTTGACTTTTAGCCACAGCACCAGTCGATAAGTGCAATAGACAACGGTATATTTCTATTGATCCTGAATTTGTATCCTACTCTTGGAACATTTGATAATTACGTAATGTCGCAATACTATTGGTTCTAAATATGTATGGCAATAAAATTTGTTTTATAATGAATTTCATTAGAGTACAGATAGTAAAACTCTAATACCCAGCAAAAGTAGGACTTGAAGCACATCGAGTGAAAGTGCATAATTTATGAATTACAATGCAGGAGTAGAAAAAAATAATTACCTACTATCGGTTTCACAAAGCAAGACACTTGAGTTCAGAATGTTACTGGTTGAAAACCTCGTCCTATCAGTCGGATGGTAGACAAAAAAAATTCCACTACATGAGCCCAAACCTCCTTGGTGCCACCCTGAACTCCCCCATTCTCCCACGAAATTCAATGATTCCAATTATATAGTTAGTTTTGGATTGATACATACAGAGGACGAGTCTACAAATACTTAATCAACAAACACACGAATTATGAATTTTAGTATACTATAGATAATTTTTATTTGGCGTTAGATTGTTTTGAAAGAATTTATATCTACAATTTGATTGAGTCTAAACAGAAAAATTTTTGAAAGATTTGTAATTGCTAAGCCGTCATCTAGGATGAATGCATATTAGCATAATAGTATTGTTAGGATTACAAAACTAGATGGATATAACAAAAATATATATTTTGTATTAATTTTAATATGAAACAAAAAGAAACTTAACTAAAAAGAAAAATTAATGAGTACTAAATTATAATAGATTTTCGAACAATCCACTGTTTACTTGAACACATATGTAAGTACTGATTTACAAGACTCTCTTAAAGAGCCGCCAAAACAGCCATTCGTAATACTTCGCGTTCTCGAACTATTTTGAGTACACTTTATTTTTAAGATAGCCCAACATAAAAAAATCCAGATCTTGCTTGAGACAGATGTCCGTCTAGTCAAGTTTGAATTGGAATATACGAAATAATATAAATTCCATTTCCTAAAGCTATCCTAATGTGAGTTAAATTTTGTATCATTATCAGGGCCTTCTAATGACTAACTATTATTATTACAATTTTTTCCTATTTTTGTTATCCTTACATATGATTGTTATAGATGCTTGAAAAGCATTTTTACGAAGATTCGAAATCTAATATGGCGCCCATAAGAAAAATAAAATTTGACTATGGCTGCGCCGAAAAGAGTAGACTTAGAAATTTTTTTATTATATTTTTCGGAATGGCCACGATCTCTTACACCTATTCTGAAAATTTGATCAACGTGCCTCTTATAATAAGTGAAGTATTAAGGTTTTTCTAAAACACCGATTTTTGGCTTTTACCCTGTACTTAAATACTCAAGCGGCTTTTTAATAAAGTTAATCTAGATTATTTATAGGCATACAAATACGCAACTTTTGTTCCATTTAACCGACATTGTATATCCAACGGTTTCCGATATCCTCATGTAGTTCATTTTAAACTGGACACACTGTATAGTGCAAAAAAACAGCCCGTCTTTTGATACATTTATAAATAACTGCCGAAGAGGTCTACCTACAAATTTGACATTTATTAACCGGTAGTAGATATGTACAGTGTGTCCTATTTTCGATGTAATTGGGGGGGTTTAAGGTATTTCGCGAATTGATGGAGAAAAACCGTGGTCGGGACTCTTAGTCCGATTTTTGAGACAAATACAATGAGTTAAACAGCACTTCGATATCTCGACTGGTTTGGGAGATACAGAGTGTTTTGCGTTTTATGCCGTTTTCTTTAAATCTTCATAACTTTTTTGTTTGGGAATACTTTTTATTTTAACCAAAACATTTTTTGTGCATTTTTATATATGCAATTCAATGGCGTACTCGAATTTATTTTAGCTTAATTTGTTTTTGAGTTGCAAACCAAACATGCATTTTTTTAAATAGAAACTATAGTTGGCTATGACTTCATTGATTAGAGATTTTTTTTAGCTTTCTGGAAATATATGGTTTCATATATTTATCTCGGCAAATAATGAAATTATAAACGATTTTTGGAAAAATACCTCTTGATCAAAGTCACCTATGAACTTTTGTTTACTGCGCGCATTCGTTGCTAGTTTTTTGACACTTCACGCAGTTGTTTCTTATAAATAAATGGCCGAAACACACATAGATGTGATTAGATTTAATATTTCAAAGCTTTGCTTAAAATAATAATTAATTGCTGAAATTAATAATATATTTATTACATACATTTATTTATAGGAAACAACTGCGTGAAGTGTCAAAAAACTAGCAATAAATGCGCGCAGTAAACAAAAGTTTATAGGTGACTTTGATCAAGAGATATTTTTCCAAAAATCGTTTATAATTTCCTTATTTGCCGAGATAAATATATGAAACCATATATTTTCAGAAAGCTAAAAAACTCTAATCAATGAAATCATAGCCAACTACGGTTTCCATTTAAAAAAATGGTCTGTAACTCGAAAACGAATTAAGCTAGAATAAATTTGAGTACGCCATTGAATTGCATATACAGGGTGTCCCACCGGGAACGCCATCGATAGATTATAGAAAAACTGTACATGGGAAAATTTGAAAATTTGGTAGTATCCCTTGACATATCCTGACAGATGATTGTTTTCTAACGCCGTCATGGCCAACTAGGAATAACCATTCATATTAAAAGAAATACACAGCATTTGTGCAACAAAAAAAAAGTCTAATTGCCAATATTTCGAAAACCATGAATTTTTGAATAAACAACCTTGTACAAAGTCAACCTTATTTTTGATGCTAAATAAAATAAAGCTATAAAAACATGGTGCTTGCATTTAAAAAAATGACTTTTGACGTGTTTTTGAATTTAATTTAATCCTTTTTTTTGATCACCCCGTATTAATTTATTATCAAAATATCGACATAGCCCACTAAAATAGGTCCCCTGCTACAAGAAAACCTATTCCAATTAAATAATAAAAGCATTAGTATAGGAAAATTTTATAATTTTGTTTAGGCCTGAAAACGTCATTTTTGACATAAAATTTAAAATAACTCTAAAACAGTTAGACTTAGGTATAGGACATTATACACAAATGTGTCTAGAATTTTGGGCAAAATTCAAAAATAGAATAATATATAGGGTGTTCCATTTAAAATATGCAAGTTGATTACATACTTCCGGTATAACCGGAAGTGTCACCATCTTGAAAATATTTTAACGGAACTGCCCCCTGTCGATGTTAGAATACTACCAAATGTTCAAATTTTTCCCATGTACAGTTTTTCTATAATCTATCGATGGCGTTCCCGGTGGGACACCCTGTATAAAAATGCACAAAAATGTTTTGGTTAAAATAAAAAAATATTCTCAAACAAAAGTTATGAAGCTTTAAAGAAAACGGCATAAAACGCAAAACACTCTGTATCTCCCAAACGAGTCGAGATATCGAAGTGCTGCTTAGACTATTGAATTTGTCTCAAAATCGGCCCCAAACACGGTTTTTCCCTATCAATTCGCGAAATACCTGAAACCCTCCAATTACATCAAAAATAGGACACCCTGTAGAAGGTACATACATGATAACTTTCAAAACAATTGAACGCCAAATAAAAAAATTTTAACATTCTAAACTGAAGTGTCTTGCTTTTTGAAACTGATCATATCAGTAATAGTTACGGTGCTAATTATGTAAGTATGTATTTAATTAATTGTTTCTTACATTCAGTATTTACAATGATTTATTCGGTTCTACAACTTATAAAACTATATAATATCAAAATCAATTTTCTTTCTAACTAAACTGTAAATTGTACACAATTTATAACATATCTATTTTATTCTATATGAACCTATTGAAAAATTAACAAATAATTCCAACAATACACAATAAAACAGTATCTAACCTAATTTCCTTTTCCCTAACCTCCTTCGTCTTCTTTCCCAAATATAATCCTTCTGTTTCTTTCTTTCGTCTGAAGCTCTTCACAATTCTCTTTTATATGCTTATCATTTCACCCTTTCCCACGCAGTCTACACGTTATACAATTGTTCGCCATCTAATATCTATTTGCCCTTTTCTCGTTTCCACACCTAAACCTCATGATTATTCTGCTCTCTTTTAAGCTTAGATTTTTCCTTAAGAATCTATAGAGACATCATCTTTCTATAATTTCTTCTTATATTTTATTGTACTTTCCATCTCCAATTTTTGCTTCTTTCCTGACATCGTTCATCTATATTCCTCATCACCACTTCCGCTTCCACACTTCTTCCTGCGGTTCTTCTCCTATCCACCTCTTTCCGAGCTACGCTCCCTCTCTCGTAATACTTCCTTCTTTCCTCTTGCCCTATTATTATTCATCCTTTCTTCATTTTCCAACACTCCTGTAATATCCTGCCCTAAGTAGCTTATTTCCTTTCTTTGCCAGCTCCTTTACCTGTGTTTTTGTCCTTATTTTGATAATTTAAAAAATCTTCCTAGATACTTCCAATTCCATTCTTCGTTCTAACATCTCTTCGTTCCACCACCATCATTTTTTTTTTCTATCCTCCTCCTTCTTCTTCTAAAATACTAATATCTTAGTTTTAGTTGTCTTTTCCTTTTCAAGTACCTTTCCAGTACTTTTATCGTCGCTTTCATCTCTCTTTTACCAATTGCCACAACTGCCACATTTTATACTAAAATCCCGTGCGTTTTCTGTTACTACTACCTTCTCAATACTTCTTCCAAATTCCCGATGTAAAGGGAGAACGGGATCGGTCTTAAAGGACAGCCTTGCATCACTTTCCTTATTCAAAATCTCTCTCATTTCTTTCCACCCACGTTTACTCTACAGCACCTTTCCTTGTAAACTTTTTCTATTACCTCTACTATATTCTCACTTATGCCATGTGTGTATAATAATATCCGTTTAGAGCCAAAAGCAGTATTGATGTCTAGGAATAGTACGCATATTTTCCTCATTTCATTTGCAACTCCTAATTTGCTAACTGTTTTAACGTAAATATATTGTCTATGGTTTTCTTTCTTTAAATTTTGCTTGCCAATCTCTTATAAGTTTCGCTTTCCTCCGTCTAATTCACTAGTCTTCTTCTTAAAACTTTCGTGTATATTTTGAATCCCGTTTGTCGCGTTTGTCACACTCACCCCCCTATAACTTTTTGGTTCTTTTCTATCTACTTTCTTATAAATGGGGCATATTAATATTTCCATCAATTCTTTGGAGATTCATTTCGCCCAGATTCCGCTTCTTATCTCTTCTCTCATCTTCTCGCCTGTACTTCCATTGTTCTGCCTGTAATCCATCCGTTCCTGTCGCCTTCTTAGTTTTTACCCTTCACAACGCATCTTACACATCTGCTCTTTATACAGGGTGGGGCACTACCAACGAATTATTCTGTAGCACTAAAACGACAAACAATGTCAAGAAATCTTAAGGCATACATACAGGGTATCCGGAAATTATGCGCAAAAACTTCGGGTGCTAATTTAGAGTAAAAAGAAAGGCCACAAGTTTCTATAACATTTTTTCGAAAACTCAAAGATAAAGGATCTGCAGCACTTTAAAGTTAGGATTTTTAAAACATTTTTTTAATTTTTTTTTGTTTCTTAACCGATTAATTTGAAATTTGGCACGCTGATTACTCATGCTCATGCGCATAAACGTGCAAAATTTGACGTTCATCCATCAAGCGTAAAGGGCTGGAACCGCCCCTGTCATGCATTTAGTTGCTCGAAACTTTTTGCTTTTGACTTTTTGCTAATTTCATTCACATGGGATGAAAGATCATTTACAAACACGCACAAAAGGTTTACTTGTTTCACTTTCGTAAATCGAACCGTTTTCGAGAAAAACGACTTTAAAGTTTGTCTTGCACCAGCATACATGATACTGATTTATTTAATTTTGACATTTCAACGAAGTGTGCTTTGAGAACAAGTGCTATACAGCGTTTTATACTACTATGAGATCAAAGACAGGCATTTTGAAATAACAAATTATTTATTTATTTTTTAATCAAAAACGAAGAATAATTTTTAATAATTTTTGGGCACCTCAATACCTCGCAATTTAATATTAATGACAGCTTTCATTTTTTATAATAGATTTTCGAATTGCCTCCGTCTTCCTCAATGCACAAATTACGACGAACTCGAAAAAAATTCCTCTTTTTGTCTAATTGCTTCAGAATTAACGATAATTCGCTCCCTCAAATCAAATGTTTTAAAAATCCTAACTTTAAAGTGCTGTAGATCCTTTACCTTTGAGTTTTTGAAAAATATTATAGAAACTTGTGGCCTTTATTTTTACTCTAGAATTAGCACCCGAAGTTTTTGCGCATAATTTACGGACACCCTGTATACAGGGTGCTCCAGAAACTCGTACTATATTAAAGTTGGGTTATTTTAAATGGAACACCCGGTGTTTTTTTTATTTTAAATTGTAGGATAAAAAATAATGTATGTTTGTTAACATGTTCCTATACCTACTTACTTCCGTTTTTGAAATAAATCGATTTTACCTGGATTTGCAGACCCACCAAAAGAATGCAATAACTTCAAGATGAATAAGAACAAGCAATTTTGCTTTATATCACCTTACTAAGAATCTTCAACATCTCTTTTGCAATATTTACTATTATGTTATGATGTACAGACTGTTTTAAATAATTTGCTTAATCTTAAATGGAACACCCTGCATTTCTGTAGCTTGTTGGTATTAAGAACTAGTTACCTTTTAATTGGTATTAGGCTTACCAACCTCTAACTCTGATAGTTTTCGAGATATTTTAAAATTTGCTAGTTTAACAATTTGCAATTTACTGGAATTTAAGTTACCTGTGAGATAGAAAAAAATACCAGAAATGTGCTCATGACTTATGCCGGGCTCTAAGAGTCAGTCAAATCATGCTCACCTGTCACAAACAACAGCAACCGTTATTAGTTTCAGCAAAAATTGATGACATTGTAAACATTGGTAACTTTGTTAAAAAATTCTAAAAATATTGGTTTTTGAAATTATTGTAGGTACTACTATTAGAGCAATTTGTATTATATTCTTAGTTAACAAGTTAAAGTTTGTCGATGTCTACAGTATGTTAGATTTTGATGTACCAAATAACGGTTGCTGTTGTTAAACATCAGTAAATTGTGACCGGTGTGCGTAATTCGATTGACTCTTAGATCCCGAGATACTAGTGATAAGCACATTTCTGTTTATTTTTTCTAAAAAAAATAAATATTTTAAGGTACATATTTAAAACTGAAAGTTGCAAGATAATGTCCATATTGCTGATATTTCACAGATAACTTAGACTTCAGTACATCGTAAATTGTTAAACTATCAAAATTTAAAATATCCGAAAACTATCAGAGTTAGGGGTTGGTAACCCTAATACCGACTAAAAGGTAATTAGTTTCAGCTTTCAACAGTCTACAGAAATGTAGAGTGTTCTATTTAAGTTAAGCAAGTTTTAAGTCGTTAGTGTTATGTGGTAGTATTAAAACACCCTGTACATCATAACATAATAGTAAATATTGCAAAAGAGATGTTGAAGGTTCTTAGTAAGGTGATGTAAACCAGGGTTGCTTGTTCTTATTCATCTTAAAGTTATTGCATTTTTTGGAGGGTCTGCAAATCAGGCAAATGGATTTATCCCAGAAACGAAAGTAAGTAGGTATAGGACATGTTAAAAGAACATACATTATTTTTTATTGTACAATCAAAATAGAAAAAATACAGGGTGATCTATTTAAAATAACCCAACTTTGATATGGGACTTGTTTCTAGAGCACTCTGTACAATCGAAAAATTTTTATGCTATAGAATATATTGTTGGTAGTGCCCCACCCTGTATTTCACCATTTTGCTCGTTCCTCCTTCCATCATTATTTGTCCCATACTCTGGTTATTCCATACACCTTCTAGAAGCTGCACAGAATGCCCTTGCTATTTTGCTTCATCTATCCTTACGCTCTTCACTTTTTCCATATTTTGCTACTTATTCAAAATTTCCAGATTTCTCCTTCGTTTAAAATATTTTATTTCCTTCTCTATCTCTTTTATGAATTACATATTTCTTTTCTTACAGATTTTTTTGTACTTTATTTGAATACTTGTACTCTTCTAACTTTATTTTTCTATCTTCTTCTTCCCATCCTGCATTCCCTTTTGATTTTTTGCACTCCCTGTTCCAACAAGCATTGTTACTCCTCCTTCCCCTTTTCTCCATCTGAATCTTTCTATTCTACAACCTCTTCCATTGTTCTCGTTAACTTTTTTATTTTCCCTCCCACTCCCTCCATCTTATTTTTATATCTTTCCAAATTTTCCTTTGACCAAAGATTGACTACTCTCCATCTTCCGATTTCTCCTGTTCTGTCTGCCTATCGCTACATATGAGGTCAGCTGTAATGGTTGATGATCCAATTCCTTCTCTTCTCCTATTTAAACTTATCCATCTGTACCAAGTCCTTGTCGTATTACGTAGTCTATCACTGATTCTCTCTTCTCACTCACGTATGTAAATTCTCCTCTCTCATCTCCCCATATTCAGCAATTTTGGACTTTGCCCGTAAATTTCTTATCTATTGATCTCCTGCTATTTATCCCATCAATTGTTAACACATCTTCACTCACCCAAGGTTGCGGTCGAAATGACCGTGGCGTGTGGGTTTAAGATGGACTAGGACCAACGTTAGTGGCGACATCTGTTTTCCGAACGCACACAATACTGGTGGGAGATTTAATTTAATATTACCTACTACAGGACCCCTATATTCTTGAATTTGGAAGAATTATTTTCTCATGTGCTATTTCTTCAACAATGTGAAAAAAGGATTGGGGGCGGGGGTCAAGAATAGTTATTTTCATTTTTAATTAATGATTGTACGTATTTTTATAATGCCGGAATTTTATTAAATTACAAAGTCATAATTTTAAAATTATTTTCGATTATTCAGGGTGTTTCATAAAAAAGGACATACCCAAATTATGTTTTTTTAAATAGAACTACCCATTTTTTATTACAAATTTGGATTCCTTGAGAAATTCTAATGTGACTTTATGCATTACACACAGTATCTAAAATGGAGGGTTTTCGCATTATTTTACTTTTTCGGAAAAATTAGCTTTTCGAAAAAATTAAATAACTCAGTTATCCTGGAATTTATCCAACTGCGATTTCGCAGCTTTAACATGCATTACATGATTCAAAAATCCGGAAAATCCGTAAGAGTTAGATACCTACAACTTTTATCATTAGAATGCTTATGAAATTCCACGTTCAACGGCACATAAAAAATTACGTGGTGCCATTTAAAAAAATCAAGTTATCCATGAATTTAGGGAGTGCAATTTAAATAATTGATTACTCACAACTTAGCAAGGTTGGAAGGGTGAACAACTAGAATTAGTTAGCACATGTAATGCATATTAAAGTTACCAAATCGCAGTTGAATAAATTCTAGGATAACTGTGGTATTTAATTTTTTCGAAACGTCAATTTTTCCGGAAAAAGTGCAGTAATGCAAAACCCTCCATTTTAAACACTATGTATAATGCATAAAGTTACATTAGATTTTCTCAAGGAATCCAAATTTGTAATAAAAACTGGGTGGTTCCATTTAAAAAAACATAACTTTGGTTGTCACACTTATATGGAACACCCGATATAAACGAAAATAATTTAAATATTTGCAGCTCATTGATTTGCACAACTTTCATTGCAAAAGTTTTTTCTAACCCCAATATTTTTCGAGATATCCACCTTCTTCGCTCTAATGGGCCACCCTGTATTCTTTGTTAGTTATTTAAGTTTGATACTTATTTTGTATCAATTTGATTGATATATTAATATATTGTTAAATCTTTGTAGAAATTTTGTTGGATTTAAGTATAAGCTATATTTGTTTCTGTCCAAATAATTGGGTTCGACTTGTTATGCACTTGGTAATAATAAATAAATAAAGACGTCATCTACTTTTCGGTGTTTTGACCAAACTCGTAGAAGAAGTAGGTACTTCATCTATTCGACAATTGAACCAAAATTTGACGATTTACCGCGGGTCCAGTACAGGAGAAGTCAAATAAATCAATTAAGATAAAACCATTGATAAAACTTACTTGAAATGCTGCTTGTTGTATGTATCGAATATATTCTTGAACGTTTTCGATAAAATTTTGTTTTTTTGAAAGAAATTCATCTTTTGGAGCATATTCAACAACAGCTGCTTTGTACGTAGTCTGAAACAGTAGAAAGAAACATTAAAATTTAAAATTGTTATTGATGAATCTTTCTTAACAGAACAATTTTGAAATTTTATAATTCGTAACTAATTAATGTATTGTAACAAGAAAATATTTCAAAAACGCGGGGTGCCGAATAGAAAAATGTTAAGTATGATTTTCTTGCAGAATTAGTAAATGTTAGAGATCTAATAAAAATATTTTTTTGCAAAAAAAGGGGGTACATTTTTTCTTACTTTGAATTGATGACAAAGTATTCTACGCCACTGCATGGACCAAGGAAATTTAAAAATCTTTAAAAAATATAATTTTTAATCTCAGCAAGGAAAAGTCTTTGGAAAAACGTTTCTAAGAATTTTCGGCTTAGGTATTTCAATCACAGAATGTCGATGACTTTAAAATAGAGGATCTATATTAAATATTTCCTGTAATTGGAAGTTGTTATATTGGAAATAAATTATTTTGATATTTATTAATAAAAAATTGAAATAGTAATGAAACATTTAGGGAGGCGCACAATCTAAAATGGATATGATAGAAACTAGGCTGAAGAAGAAGATTAATACTGTATCTACTGAAAAGGGCGCTATCTTAACAGATAAACGTTAAATAAGAAAACGTTTTCATTTTATGTACAAGTCACCTTTTTGGTGTTTAGACTTTTCTGACTCCCTATATTTAAAATTTTATGCCAATTTTTATATATTTTATATTAAAATAAAATAAGTATTAGAACTTACCACTTGAGTAACAGCACTACAAATTAGTCGCACAAGTATAATACAAAATAATGGTAACATAGTATTAATGTTAAAAATGTTCACACGCAACTGCGCTCAAAATATAGGTACAAGAAGAATTTAAATTTTCAATTAAGAGCTAAAACGTTTGTGTTAATGTTAAATTACACATTCGGTGTATGTAATAAAAGAGGTATATTTTAATCAAACAATTTTGTTCACATTTAAAATTGATACGATATTTCGGCAATGTTCTTAAGAAATCGCCTGTGAAATGTTGATCTTTTTAATTTTTTTTGTGTTATGTACGTATTTAATTGGGCGTAATTATCTTTATTAAATAAGGCCAAAAGACTGTCATAGTGTCACATCCTTGAATCATTATGTAAAAAATGTTATTTTAAAATTGTGCTAATATTAGTTTACGCGTTACGTTGCCGTAAATTAATTAATCTTTGTGGTTAATTAGTAATAAGCTACTTTATGTGACTCATTATTTAGAAATTTAGGTACAAAAATGAAATACTATATAGGCTTGTAACTACCTATTGACAATGAATAAATAAGTAAAAGATCACAAAACTCCACTGAAGATAAGATCGTGAGACGTTCATAGTCGTGATAGGTAAGGTGTCTACAAAACTGTATTTTACAAACAAGCACATCCTGATTTTCCGATATTGAAGGCTATTTGAGTCGATTGTATCCTGTATCTTTACTAATTAATGAAACAGTGGTTTTAGCTCTTTCTGTTCGCCGAATATGTCTGCTATCTACACCCTACTATAAAACATTTTAAATTTTGTATTGTGATGTAAGTGTTATGTACGGTGCCCCAGAAGATCAGTATAAACCTGTTTAGTGTGGTGACGAAACCGTGTGCAATAGTGGATTTGTTCGTCTTGGCAAAGCATTTGCTTCAAGGTTTAGGAAAACCACTAAAACCTAAACATGCCAACCATTACCTCATCTTTAGTATTCATATGTAATAATATTAATTAAGTGTATAAACATTATAGAAAGTAAATAAGAACATAAAATCTATTGCATGACGACATATAATGGACCGGTCCAAGCGCCAGTCACAACAATGACGAAAAAATAGTAGGTTAAAGAAATAGCAAAACAAAATAATGGAAAAACAGTAATCAGAACAGATAATACAAAATATTGTTGAACTTCAGATGGCCTTCAGATTCGTAAACCATAATATAGCTTCTTCCGTTAAATTATGAATGTTTGGAAACCCTCCTTTAAACTTTGTTAATTGATAAAATCATAAATATTTGTCTTGTGTAACGTGTGGGTATGTTTAAGAATTATATATCCTCATATTGCTAAATATAGAGATAACAAGCGTTTTGCGCAGATCTCCACATCGCACTGATGCTAATAAACCTGAAAAAGAACGTATGGAAAGTGTGGAACTTTCGATAGAAAAATTGAGAAAAAAACCGATACGTTGTAGAATAAAAAACATTTAAATTTGTTACTAACTGTTTTCTAAAATGTTACAAAATTTGTTATAATTCGAGAAGTACCGTATATATAGTGCTACGTGACGTGAGGAATAATGAAAATGTAATTGTAATAAATAAATGACACAATATTGTAATTATGAATTTCACCCACAACGCAAACTCTTTGGAAATTAAAATTGCAAAATCCAGGTTGCCGACTAACTCAGTTACCTATTTAGACTCTTTGAATTTATAATTATAAATTTACTCGAACCAGTAGCTCTTGTTTTTGTAGAAAAACTTATACTTTATTTTTGACTAGCAAAATGAAAGCGTATGAACATAAATAAAATAAACGTTTTACATTTTGTAGTCATAAACCACTAGAGAAAATTTGTCATATCTAAACATCTGCAGAAAATCATTTTGTTACTAGTAACGGTATATATACCCCAATTGACTGAATGTAGTTGCAAAAGCTGATTGGTTGCTCGTTTTGATTTGACTCTGACATTTATTTATCTAACCTGAAAATATGTCTAAACGACGTCTACACTTCAAATAAAAAAGTAAACTTGATAATTATTGTTCATTATTGAGAATTAAAAAATGTTTGGTGGTCATGAAAACAGCTATATTTATTTTAATTGCCAAACTGACAGTTAAATCTTAAATTAAATTTTGATAAAACTCATAGATACTACATACTGGTCGTGGAAAAAGTATAGTGTATTACTTGAAGATAAAATCATGTTTCATTGCTCGTGATTTTCAGCGCTCAGGCTACCACCCTCGCGCAGCTAACACACTCCCATGAAAACTGTGATTTTCTCCTCGTGTAATACAATATACTATTACATTCTCATCGTTTAGTCGTTCATTGATAATTATCTGGGTGTCTTATATAATTTACTAAATTATTATAAATTATATAAATAAATCATCATTTTTCATGATTTATTTTCACCATTGTAAAGTTTTTTATAAATTACAATTAGTGTTGATAAAAGGGAGTTTTAGCAAGACGTACAACTGGAATTAACGTACGTTATTCGCTCGTTGTCTAGACAACAAAAATTTGACGTTACCGTGAACGTCATTAGAAAGAACGTATTACGGCTTTTCGATTTGTTTGTCGTATACGTGAAACGGTCGCAAAACGTTAGGGAAAATGTGTGGGGGGGCCAAAAATAGTAATAAACTACGCTTTAAAATACAAGACGATTTAACATTATTAAGAGAAGTTCTGGGTTGTAATCCCTTTGATAATTACAATCAATGGAAAAATATTCATTTTAATGTAGTAAAGGCAACTGACAAGAATTTTTCCTTGAAAACGGTGCGGGAACATACAGAGCATCTCATCAAGCTGTTTAAAAAGGATGATCGCGCAAATTTGAGAAAGTAAGTTACCTTCAAGAACTACTTCACCACCATACTTCCCTGTTTTTAATGTATTTATTATAGATCAGGCACGGAAGAAGAGTATGACGAGAAAGAACAATTACTGCAGCAAGTTGTGGATCTTAAAAAGAAAGAATTTGGTAAAATCATATTAAACGACAGAAAACTGGAAATGAAACAACTCCTCCGTAAAGAAACAGTAAACTCTTTTTTGTTCCCTGGGGTAGTCCACTTAAGCCACAAGTTAAAAAGTAAGGCAATCTTGCAAAGACCGCTGTCAAACGTTTGGTAAAAATCATATTAAACGACAGAAAACTGGAAACTGAAAACGAACTCCTCCTTTTGTATAAGTGAAACAGTATAACTTTCCGGATGTTTGCTCATGGTACCCTGGTAGTCAAAACACAAAAAGTTCCTTCTGTTCAACTAGTCGAGCAATAAAAGAAAGGGATCTAGCTGCCGCTTCTCATTTTTCTGGCAGATACGATATTTCTGATAGTGAAGGTGAAGATGTAATCGAAACAGAACCAGAGCAGGAATCTCAAAATGTCGAATCTGAATAGGAAACTCAAAATATTGAACCAGAACAGGAAAGTCAAAATTTTCAAACACCGTTAGAAGAACTCAACCAACCAACTCAAGAAAGACTTTTGCAACCAAGGGTTCAACCTGCAGCAATCCAAAATGTTTTAAGACGCCCTCAACGTATATCAAGAAATAAACCACTAAAAATAATGCTCTACAATATTTACAAGATAGAAAGGAAGAGGAACTTGAAATAAAGAAGCGAGAACTTAATATCGAAGAAAGGAAAATATTATTAGATGAAAGAAAAATGGCATTAGAAGAACAGAAGTTAAATTTTGAGATGGAAAAATATGAGAGCGAAAAGGAGGAACGAGCAAAGTTAAAACTAGAAATTGACAACGGTCTCAGAAAATTTTATTGGAGCGGCAGTTGGCTGTAGATTAATTCAACTTTAGTTAAACATTTAATTAATAAATAGAAATCACAAATAATTGTATTAAAAAAGTATTAAGTGTTATAGAAAGGCTTATAAAATATGATCATGCAATGTTTAAATACTCTTCTAATTCTGGTGGAACGACGTTAAAATATTGCGATGTTTGACCATGATACAGGCAAGTATCACAATTGGAAAAAATTACACCAGTTTTATACATACTTTGCACATCTTGCAACATTATTTTTGTTTTTTTTTTAGTCCAAAAATGCAAATTCATTAACTACTTTCCCAAATCCCCATTCTACTGCTTGTCTTACAACTTTCATAGAATTGTTAAATTCTTCCTGCTGGGGCGTTAAATTTCGACTAGAATATGGACGCAATAACAATGGTTTCATTGGATATGCACAGTCGCCATATATTAAGTAACGTTTACCATTTGCTAAATTATTTATTTTCGTTTCCAGTTGTTCATATAAATTGGATTCTCTAAATATCCCGGCATCATGCCTTCTCCCAGGAATTGCCCCATACAAATTAATTATAAGTCCATCTGGACACAGCAAGGATTGATACTTAAGACAATGCTGTCTTTTATGGCCGGAATAATATTCTTCTTGGTTCACTGTTGGTCTACATATGGGCCTTGCTGTGCCATCTATAAACGCCCAGCAGTTTTGTAATGCTTCCCCTTTTGTTGCAACCGCGTTAGAATAGTATTCTAGCTTATGTTCATCTAACCATGGAATTTGGTTCAAATTGTCTATGAGGAAGGACTTGTTCTGAAGAATGATATCTATCCTTTGCCGGCTATGATAGACATATAAGTTGCGGATAATCCAAATATGCGCTCTAAATCTATGTACCTATTAGGGTAGGTAAGCCTTCTCAATAAAATACACAATCCTTCTACATTACTAGTTTTACTATTCCTTTCAGCTTCTATGATCGGTGGAATGCCAAGAGCGTCACAAAGTCTCCTAATATCCTGCTTTTGAAATCTAAAATACGAAGTAAACTCTTCTTCACTTAATTTGTCTAGATTCAGTCTACCAGACGTAAGTGATCTTACTCGAGGAGCTCTTCGAGGATTTAAAATATTGTGTACAATTGCCTCTTCAACTTCATCATCGTTTAGGTCCCCAAATGCCGCAATATTCAACAGATCTTCCATAATGATTTATTTATTTTGACGTACAAAGCTTGACGTATAAATTTTTACGTCTTGCTAAAAGTTTAATTTAAAATCGTACGTTAAAACTATTACGACAAAAAATGACGTTGACGTTCTAGTTTAACGTATCACTCAAAACGGTTTGCTAAAACTCTCTAAAGTTTTGCAAATTTGGGCGAAACAGTAGCATTTATTATACATGTTTCTCAAAAGTGGCAACTGGCTTTAAAATTATTGGTCACAATGGTCTTGTGACGTCATCTTTGACAATTTCGTCGTCTATCGCTACTAGGGAATTTTACAACCTTTAATATTCAGTTTCCAAATTTCACTTGTTATGTATAATCGCTCCAAAGATAAGAGGGAGGGAGGGGCTTTTGAGAAGTATGTATGTATATCAAGACCGGTAGTTTTGTTACTCGACCTCCACCTACAAGCAACACACCCCTTCTAATTTCTATCATAGCAATATGTGGAAACAATACACTTTTTAAAAAACCGTTGACAAAAACTAAACGTCTAAATATACTCTTCAGACGGAGTTTAGGTGTGGTTTTTTTATTTCATTTCCTCTCTCTTCCTTGAATCAATACTTGAACTAAGACTAAAACTCAAAATGTTATTAGACAAAGAGAAAAAGAGCGTTGGTGCAAAAAAAAAAAAAAAAAAAAAAAAATTTTTTTTTTATTTTTTTTAAAAATTTTTAAAAAAATTTTTTATAAAAAAAAAATAAAAAAAAAAAAAAAATAAAAAAAAAAAAAAAAAAAAAAAAAAAAATATAAATTTAAAAAAATTAATAAACAAAAAAAAAAATTCAACATTTTTTTATTTTTAAAAAAAATAAAAAAAATAAATTAAAATATATTATAATTAAAAAATTAAAAAAAAAATTATTTTTTTTTTTTTATAAAAATTATTTTTTTTTTTTTTTTTAATAAAAAAAACATTTTTTTAATTTTATTAATTAAAAAAAAAAAAAAATAAAAAAAATATATTTTTTAATTTTATTCAAATAAATTTATAAAAAAAAATCTCCTTATGACCAACCAAAGATGCGTCAAACGAAGACAATCTTTGAAATAGATGTCAACCCGTGTATTTATTTATTTAAATAAAATTCGTAAAAACCACCTTTGAGTCTTTATTGTGTTTTCTAACTGTAGTGCACAAAATAAAAATCAAATGTTCTTGTTCATAAGGCATAATTTATTGTTGCTTCAGGAATTCCGTATAACCAAACTGTTTATAACCTGTAACACTACTTCTATACTAAAAATTTTATTCGATAAAGACAATATCTGTATTCGTTTGGTACAGCGACGATACCGATTTTAATATAGTTTGAATATAGACTAAATATAGAACGTCTCGATCGAATCTATATCGGTACGATTTATTTAGAAATTTAAATGAGTAAAGAACGCTCTATCAAATCTTTACCGTTGCAGCACAGCGACTTTATCTACGCTGTACAGACCAAAAATAAAAAGTGATGTTTATAAAACTTTATTAATTCTATATGCATATTAGACATTAAAAATGGATACCTGTTTTATTATGTAACTAGTCTTAAAACACAAGTAAAAGTAGAATAGCCTAAGTTCACTGTGTCTATATTTCCTTCAATTTTCAAAGATGTGACCTCACCAGCTCAGAGGTCAAAAAAAAAAAAAAACCAAATCAAAAATTCTCCAATCAGCTCAGGTCAAAAGTCAGGTTAACATGTAAAAAGCCTAAGTTCACCGCCTTGACCTTCTGAAAAAATTATTCATCAACCATCAAAATCGGTTGAGTAGTTTTAAGATTTGACCTCACCAGCTGAGAGCTCAAAAGTCAGGTCAACATGTAAATAGTTCACCGCCTTCACCTCCTGAAAAAAATCAGCCGTAAACCATCAAAATCGGTTGAGTAGTTTTAGAGGAGAAGGCGGACAAACAAACAAATAAAGAAACAGAAAAACAGAACTTGATTTTATGTATATATAGATTTTTGTTTTCAGTTAAAAACAACTATATTGGTTGTTATAGATTACATACGGTTTATAGACAATTTTGTTTTAATATTAATTCATTATTCTCAATTTAATTTTTTTCTAGTCTTCTTAACCTCTCACCTTACACTTAAATTTTTTGGGTGCTGTTGAGAAATGAACTTCTACCGCTCATACTTACGTTTTACGGCAAACGGCTTATACCACTGAGCTACGTACGCTGTCCATTGATTATAGTTGTTCTAAATTGGTTCAATAGGATTGTTTTTAAAATGCCAAAAAGTAAAATCAAAAATTGTAGACGTTGGTCTACAATACGATCAGATGTGTGTAGGAGGATATCAATTTCGTAAATCAGATAAGTTCAATGAAAATGATTTTGATATTTTTTAAAAAAATGTACTTATAAACTAATTTATGAACGACGTTTCGCAAGAACGGCTTGCGTTTTCAAGTTTTACATCTAAAATTAAAACAGAATAGGTACATTATTAGGTAAGCAAATGAACAAAATTTCATACGTACCTTTTATACCTTTACAAGGTGGTCCAAGTTATAGTAGCAATAATTCACCATTTGATAGTCCATTAAAAAATAAGTCAATATGCATAATTTGATTTTTTTCAAAACCGCTCCCCAAGAAAGATACAGCCATTCAAAGTTTAGTTTTGAAAATCGTTTTTTGTTATAACTCTCATCACTTTTCCTATCCCATTTTGTACGCCACTGCATATTTTAAAAAAAGAATTACTTAGTTAGATTTCTAAATAAATTTTGAAAAGAAAGTCACTCTCGTAAAATTGTGATTGGGTGCTCGGTTTACGAGATAAATGAATTTAAAAGTTTAAGACATTTTTAAAATAGTACCTATGGAAGTAACCATTATGAAGTAGGCGATAATATGACACTTGTCAGTATTTTCAAACGTTAAAAACAACAAAATGCCTTTTCGATTTACCAATCAAGAATCCGCCAATATGCACTTTGTTTATGGATTTTGTGATTTTCAAAACTAAACTTTGAAGGGCTGTATCTTTCTTGGGGAGCGTTTTTGAAAAAAATCAAAGTATGTAATCAATTTATTTTTCTATGGGCTGTCGAATAGTGAATTATTACTACTATAACCTGGACCACCCTGCATAAGTTGACTGTAAAGCTGTGACAACGTAGATGTATGAACACATATACATATAGTTTCGTACAGATTTAACAACTGTTATGTTGTACGATTGCAGAATCTATAGTAGCGCGCTACTGAATAGATATCAATACGTGTGTAGATACTACACAGGGTGATTTATTACTATTTGGAAATAATTTAACACTAGAATCCGACCTCAAATTATGAAGATTTAACCCAAAACACCTAGATAAAATGTCGCTCATTACTAAGTTACAGGGTGTTTTGTTTAAAAATTTAAAAACTATTTGTGCTCAGTATTTTAAAACTAATTGACGTATCCATTTCATATTTGGCAGGAAGTGTAGACACTATACACCCTTCTAAATTACGTTAAACAAACATTTCTGTCTACTACCAGAGGCGTACGATAGTGACCGGTTAATCGTCCCCAAATTTTACGTCACTGGCGGAATAAAAATTTTAGTAGAATTTTTCAATTCTCCAATATTTTTTAAGTAAATAATGTACTCTTGCCTTATAACGATTAAGTCAATATTTTTCGAGATATTTTAAGTTAAACATGAAGCTGTATCATTTTTAAATTTTGGTATGTAACTCGGTAATAACTAATATCGACGTTTTGAGCCAGTGGATTGCATTTAATACGCAAATTAAACTTTAATCCGTATTAACAATAAAGATACTAAAATTTATTGACAAAAATAAAATAGAACTTCTAACTTTAAAATAATTCAAAGTGAGTTTAAAATATTATTAAAGCAAATAACCTGATTTCTATTTAAATTACAATCCGATAAGTCACATTTGATGGATAATTTTTCAATATTATTTGTTTCGTGTAGTTGGCTCTGAACTGAATTAATTCTTTTGATCTAGTGGGGTGCTTTCATTTTTTTCAATTCAATGGTACAGCTTCATGTTTAACTTAAAATATCTCGAGAAATATTGACTTAATTTTTATGAGAAAAGAGTACATTATTTACTTAATAAATATTGGAGGATCGAAAAATTGTACTAAAATTTTTATTCCGCCAGTGGCGTAGAATTTGGGCACGATTAACCGGTCACTTACCCCTGTCGTACGTCTCTGATAGTAGACAGAAATGTTTGTTTAACATAATTTAGAAGGGTGTAGGGTGTACAGTGTCTACACTTCCTGCCAAATATGAAATAAATACGTCAATTAATTTTAAAATACTAAACACAAATCGTTTTTAAATTTTTAAACAAAACACCCTGTAACTTAGTAATGAGCGACCTTTCATGTAGGTGTTTTGGGTTAAATCTTCATAATTATAAAGGTAGGGATTCTAGTGTTAAATTATTTCCAAATAGTAATGAATCACCCTGTATATGTTCTATAAATGGGAAATGATGTAGATTCTTTACATAATGAATATATAAAGATCGACTTTATCGTTACTGTACAGATCAAAAAAAGGGAATATCTATACAGGATATATATTTATATATAGGTACTATAAATAAATATTTGATGCAGATCTTTATCTACATCTTTATAGATTAATTGCTAAATCTATAGATCAGTAAAACCTGTATCGTTTGGTCGTACACACGGGATATATTAAGCTAAACGTTGTCAGCAGTCGCAAGAATAATTGCATAATGAAAAAAAACATAGCGGAAACAAAGAACGTGAAACTTTTTGCTATCTCACAGATTAATTAATATTAGTGTATTATGCAATGAGCATGTAATGCTTACTATTAAGACACAAGCTTTCCTAATACACGTTGGGAGTGACACTTTAATAGTCATTACGTGGGAATTGCATACACAATTTATTCTACGACCCCTTAATGTTAAATATAGAACCACTAATTTTATAATTGAGCACTACTACTAAGTTACGAATTATCAAATTTGTTATAGCACCATCAGTCGATAAGTGCAATAGACAACTGTG
Source organism: Abscondita cerata (assembly GCA_030710515.1). Classification (NCBI taxonomy): domain Eukaryota; kingdom Metazoa; phylum Arthropoda; class Insecta; order Coleoptera; family Lampyridae; genus Abscondita; species Abscondita cerata. Next base: position 247,557 of record JALBCR010004814.1, on the reverse strand, counting down.
TATTTCTTTTGGTTCTGAATTAATATCCTACTCGTGGAACATTTTATAATTAGGTAATGTCGCAATTCTATATTGGTGCTAATCTATATCGTAATAAAAATTTGAATCGTATTGAATATCATTAGGATTGTAAAACTGTAATATACAGGGTGTCCAGAATCTCTCCTGACAAACAAAGACCGGAGATTCCTCAGATACTTTTAAGACAATTTAACCCAATTCACCTAGTCCGAAAATGCTTCCTAAAGGAGCTAGAGCTCCTGTATTAATTACAATACAGGGTTGTGGAGTAGAAAATTTTACATTATGCAATGAGCATACACTATTTTTTCTACGACCCCATAATGTTAAATAGAAAAGCTAATTTTATAATTGAGCACTACTATACTATAGTTACGAATTGTCAAATATATGTTTGAATTTTAGCCACAGCACCAGTCGATTAGTGCAATAGACAATGGTGTATTTCTATTGGTTCTGAATTTGTATCGTACTCATACAACATTAGATAATTACGTAATGTCGCAATTCCATTGGTTCTAAATCTGTATCGTAATAAAAATTTGTATCGAAATGAATTTCATTAGAGTACAGATTGTAAAACATGGTAAAACTCTAATATATGAATTACAATACAGGAGTTATGTTGCTTTCAGGGTTCTCTCTGCAACAAACTTCTACTGTTGTACATAATGAAGAAAAACTTTAAGATTCAACACTGCCAGTCAAAAAGAACAAAGTATGATGTCATGCTCTTGGTGGTAGACCAGGAGATATATATATATCTCTTACTAGCAAACCCGGCGAACTCCGTTTCGCCATCAGATGGCTTCGTTTTATGTAACATTTCGTTTGGTGATTAAAAGATGAAGAAAAATTTTTTTTGTTTTATATTTGAAAAGGAAAAATTTTATTTCATTTCACAACAGTAATGAATTCATTTCGATTACAAAAATGAAGTGTTATTTAGTTGAACTTCTCTAAGTAAATGAAAGTGAATCCAAAGTAAATACTGAATCAAAGCGTTATACGTGTCCGCAAATTATCCGTTTCATTGAAGTGCACTTTGGTAAACCACATTTTTGGTTTTTTGGTATGACGTTAACACAAACAAAGCGGATGGTTTCTCAACTTGTGAACACGCAACGTATAACTGCCCATGTGAAAAACAATGATTTTCTAAATTTATCCCGCAAACACTAAGCGATTGGCCTTGCGACTTGTTAATTGTCATTGCGACGCACCGGCGCCATCTACTTAAAATATTGGTTTGTAGTACATGCTATGTATCAGAGATGGCGCTGTATGTGAAAAAAGATTTTTACGCTTTTCTGTTGACATTTTTCCTGAATTTTCTTTGCTATAAACCTCACGGAGCCCGAGACCTTTCCAACGAATGCAAAACCGTGGAAATCGGTTCGTGCGTTCTGGAGTTATAGCGTCAGGAAGGAAAACCCGACTTATTTATATAGTGTAGAGATTATGAACCACCAAACCATAACAACGAAAATCAAGATGATCTTTAGCCAGCGACATTAATTGATTATGAAGATCCCAGTGAAGAATCAAGTTAATGTACTCATTTGTCTGATGTAATCCTAAATAACTATTTTTTGTATTTTGTGGAGTAAAAATCCTTTAAAACGCGGCATTACACGTTCTGATTAAAAAATGTTAAGAGGTAGAAAATAAATATTCAGGGTGGCGGGTTTTACCCTCCACCTCAAGGGAATCCTTGAAATTGAAATCAATTGTTAAAGGAGTAATTACATCAAAGGAGTCGGAGAGAAATGACATAATTTTATTCAGTCTTAATTTTTTAAATAAAAATCCACCTGCTCCTTTAGGATCTCGCTGCACCCTGTTGTTAATCCCTAATAGATTTTAATATTTAATGAATATAATTATTTTTGGCACTAACATCAAGAAAGTGTCTTCTGTTGCTCATCTAAGCTTGAAAAGCTGACATCTAGCGCCCAATTAGTAAGTTTCAGTTTCTCAAACATTGCACTAATTCAGTATTCGTCTTTCATAATCCTTAGATCTTAGGGGTTTTTGGTGCAAATATAAAATATGGAAGGTGATCAGTACTTTACAGTACTCCGTGGTCAACAAGAAAAACATGTTGTTCCTGAGAATCACCACTTTGGTTTCCGAATGAAACGTCAAAACGTACGTCAATTTTCTTTAGAGTTTTTTTTCTCGTGTGTGTTTTTTAGGGGTTTTTGGTTCCAATATAAAATATGGAAGGTGATCAGTACCTTACAGTACTCCATGGACAACAAGAAAAACCTGTTCCTAAGAATCACCACTTTGGTTCCCGGACCTGGTCATCAAGACCCTCCCGGATAATTAGGAAAAAATGTAAAACACAATTTCACAAAACACAATCACATTACACACTTAATTAATAGTATTACATGTGAATACTAGGTGGGTAAGGGTTGGCATGTTTAGGTTTTAGTGGTTTTCCTAAACCTTGAAGTAAATGCTTTGCCAAGGCGAACCAATCCACAATTGCATACGGTTTCGTCACCACACTGTACAGGTTTATACTGATCTTCTGGGGCACCATACATAACACTTACATCACAATACAATATTTAAAATGTACCATACGATTATATAAATCCTTAGAACTCTTATTAAAATGAAAAAGATACTACATATCTAGTACAAAAAAAGAGTCATACTGAGTCCGATAATCTTTTGGAACTTTTTTTCTATTCAAGGTGATAATTGCAGTGCAGACATTTAGGCTCATAATGGCATACGCATACATCTCTGTAATTACAAAGGTAAATGCGAAGATTTCTCTCCCCATTCATTGAACTACCACCGAACCACTTAGTTGCTAATCAAGATGTTTTCCAGGAAAGTAGATTATTAATTATTGATGCACTAGTTTTTTTAAAAGCTATTAAATCAAACCGAATTAAAAATAAAAATCGAAATACATACGCAAATAAAGACAAAGTAAAACTTATTTTTTTGAATCACTTTAAAATAGGTACACAAAAATAAGAATAAAAGAAAGAAAGCTAATCTACAACGGGTTTCAACAAATATGTATAAAAATAATTGTAAAATCTGATATTTTTTTCATTTAAAAAGCCCTAAGTTTAAATTGTAGGTTTCTGACAGAGTCGAATTGTGGTTCTTCCCATTACAACAATCACGCCGTCATCCTGAAGGTCTTTAAGAGCATCTTCATATTGTTCTCTCGTAATCATCTAGAATTAAAACGTGTAATGGCATGTTTCAACAGCTTCAGGTACTTACAATGCTTGAGGCTTCTTTCAATTCTGTAAGTAACTTTTGATAATTAATCGTGGGAGCACTTCCTTTCGCTTGTATGGCCTTCTTAATAGTTGCGACTAATTCGGCCCTACGTTTACGTGCGGCACTGCTCAATCCTGTAGTTAATATACCTACGTCGATTTTGCCTGATAAAGGATCGGTAGCGGATTGCTTCAAAGCTTCGCGGTGTAATCTGTACGCTTCTTCGACATCTTCAACGGTAACCAACTCGGAAAGACGAACTTTTGCGTGTGCTTCCGAAAGACGGATTAGAGATTCTAGTTGACGAGGATATGCTGATATTTGTCCCCGGCCGGATCCCACTTTGCGCATATCTACATATGCTTGTATAAGACGTTGTTGCGCTTCTTCACTTAATTTTGGATGTACGTGTTCTTTAGCGTAAGTTAAATAATCTCTTAAAATAGACATTTCCTGCAATAATTATTGTTAAAGCCTTTCGATAAATTTACACTAAACCTACCAAAATTTCGTCGTCCTCTTTTTCTCTGTTTTTATAGTATAATGATACCAGATGGTTAGCTAATCTGAGATCGAATAACTCATTTTGAGGGTCCAAAATTAAAAATATTAAGTCAAACCTAAAATTTAGTTCTTAACAGTGTTAATATTACGAAAACGTAGTGTACCTTGACATCAAAGTATGTGGTAGATGAACGTTCTCGATTATAGTTTTGCTTTTGTCCCATTGAGAGTCTAAAGGATTGGCGGCTGCTAAAATTGACGTTCGGGCATTTAGCTGACAAATAATACCAGCTTTAGCAATACTAAGTGTTTGTTGCTCCATGACCTAAAATTCCAAACAAAGAGGGTACAAATGACAAAAAAACAACAATGAGATAATTTAGCAACGAGCGTCGGTAATCTGAACAAGTTAAGTGTTATGTAGATTTTTTTTTATTTATGTAAGACAAATATTTTATTCTTTTTATTCATCTATTTTGAATTAGATCGTTACATTGTCTGATTGTTTTTGCTAGAAAGTTGCACAGTAGTTGAGTGAGAGTAAATAAGCAATATAACAGGAAATTAAATGATTGTGATTTGATTTCTGAGTACTAACAGCTCAATTACCTCATGCAAAACACTCCTCGTTGAGTCGCTCATTTTATCGAATTCGTCAATACAGCAAATACCGTTATCCGCTAATACGAGTGCCCCTGTTTGAAGCACCAGTTGTCTGGTATCGGTGTCTTTCGTAACGTAAGCGGTTAATCCGACAGCGGAAGATCCCTTTCCAGAAGAATATTGACTGCGCGGTACCAAATTATACACATACCGCAAAAGCTGAGATTTTGAAGTACCCGGATCACCACACATTAAAATATTAATCTCCGCTCTGAAATTGGTACGACCGGAAGACACAAAGGTTTTTTTGGTGCCTCCAAACAGCTGCAGTAATATTCCCTTTTTGATATCGTCGTTTTCGTAAATAGATGGTGCAATGGCACGTGCTAAACGATCATATACATCGGGTTTTTGAGAAAGCGCGTGAAGAAGTTCGATCCTTTCAGGAGGAAACGTGTGGTCTTTTCTAAAATATCCATATTTGTATATTGTAATAGAGATTAATGTTAGGAACATACCCTTCTTCTTGTTCGTATAAACGCTTGCTATCAATTTTTCTGAAATGCAATACGTCAATGTGAGTCTTGTAAACAGAACGAAGGTTTCTCGCACGCGGCATTACTTGCATCGGCTGAGTGCGGTAAATACCAGTTACCGTTACCCTATCACCCGGTTGAACACTATCTACTAACTCGCTATGGACGAAAAGTGGCACTGTATTGGGGGTTTGGCCAGCTGGCATATCGTCTATAAAAAAGTTAGAACCAATTGATAATGTTATACTAAAGAAATAACAAAGGTTAGTGGTTTATGGACCGCTCACCGTTTCAAGGGCTATTTAGTAACTTTACAAATAAATTAGAGAATAGAGAAAACCATTATTATTACTTTAATGTAAATGTTAACCTACCTGGAGATTCTTGCAATTTCACTAATTGTCTATCCGTGAACCGAGAACGATTATGTGTCAATGTAAAGCAGTGATTTGTGTTACAGTTAGTACACAATGTAGGTTCTGCAATACGGCCTCGATCAACTTCTACAGTTACTATGTGAGAGCATACGATACATTTGAAGAATGCTTCACGCATTTCGGGCATAATGTTTGAAGTGCGGATCACCATACCGCTAATGGTGATTAATTGATCCAGATCTGAAAATGATTGTTAGAACATTGAAAACAAATAAACTAGATTATAACCTTCGGGATTTAAAGAACGCATATTTTTTGTTTTTTCAGCGTTATATGGTCGTACTTGTATTTGATGATCTAAAACTGCAGCGGGATACTTTTCATAAAACATTTCATTAACTGTCATATCGAATGTTGGAATAACTTCTTGCGGATAACAGACAAGTTGCCGATATAAACGTTCATCAAACGTTTCTAAGTGAGCACAATTGACATTCAAAAATGGTTCTTCGAGCGTGTGAATCTACAATTAATCATGTATAACTCCGTCAGGACGAATAAGATATTACCTCTTCTAGCTTTTGCATGTACAAGGGTTCATTTACGTTGGTTGTTTCAGTAAGTTCATCCTGTTCTGCGTCAGGATTGATGTACCGCAATATAAACTGTTTAAACTTTTCCTTGCATTGAGCTACTGAAACATTGGTTCCCCAAATCACGAGCTGTGGGGCTGCAATATTATCTGATTCTTGAGACTCCGGAATAACATCCAACTAAATTAAAAATTATTTCTTAGACGATAAAAGATTACAAAATATTTATAATATATTTCAAGAAAGTAGTATTGCACCGTTTGTAGAAGTGTTTTAACTAAAAGAGAATAAATTGTGTAATTACAGAAGTTAGCTCTTTTTTTATAAGAAATTGAAAATAAAATTAGGAAGATGAAAAAAGAGAAATTAGTAATTAAAGAAAAATACAATAATATTGAATCAGAAGGAAATCTCAGCAAATAGGGCACCTAGAATATGTGAAATGATAAAATTAGGAAAGAAATTAATAAGACTGAGGTCATGGAACATCGTCTCGACAACAAAAAATTCGATGCAAAAATAGGTCAAATAAAATTTGTAGAAAAGTAATTTGCAACAACTTTTATTTAGTAACTTTTTTTATATACAGGGTGGGGTAGTTTATACGCGTCGGTCGATATATGCGATAGTATTAAAGATTTTAGAAATCTGTTTCATCTGATTTATAAAGGGTATTAAAGACATCGTTTTAATACTATTTTGAGATATACAGAGTGTCTATATATAGAGGGTGAACCATATGAAAGTTATATTTTTTTAAATAAAAAAGGGTTTTTTATGACATTTTTGAATTCTAAAGTCAAGATATCGGTATCGCTGATGATGACAGCTTAGCTGTTGAAACACGTGTCCGAGTAAAGTTTTTGGTGCAGTTTTTGGTGTTTTTCTGTTGGCTAAATTAGACGCTGCAGTTGATGTTCCTTTCCTTTGATTAAGATAAGATAAGTTGTTACTATGTTTCCTATACCAAAAATCAACTGTTTATGAGATATTCACTTTTCTTCGAAATTTGGGGTAAATTTTAAATTTTGACCCTGCTTCAGATATTGACATCGTCTACTCAAAACCGTAACAAGTCGTTAGCAAAAAACAGAACTACAATGCAGACTGAAGTGTATTTCGATAAATTATACAAGATAATAAACAGTGGTCTTTAAACTTTGGCATCATATTAAGTCGTATAACTATTATTTTAAATGGAATACACTGTATCTGATGGTCTAATCTGACATAAAACCCGATCTCTGGTAGTTTTGAGATATTAGCTTTTTATTTATTAAATATGTGTGTTACAGTATTCTAGTCGTTATAATATATTTGATATGTGAAACTTTGAAATTGTATTATTTATACTGAAAAGCTTCTTGAAATTCAGCTAATTTATATTTAGCAGAACGCAACGCCAATTAGTTATGTCATACGTAAAAATATGCTCGCCAGATTTTTTCTCTAATTCAATATTTATAGAATCAACCACTTCCAATTGACTATCAACTACAGCTGCAGAAAAGGTTTTTTCAGTCAGGTTTTTCTGACGTTTTGTAGACCTGTGATATTTACTACTGGCAGTTCTTTTTCTACCTTTTTGACTATCAAAGACATGTGGTACTACATCTGGGTTTAAGATAATATTTCCTCCTATCACTCTGTATCTCATGTAATTATCCAGTACCTGTTTAAACTACAAAGGTAAATGTAATAAAATACAAAATTAGATTAGTGTTAATAAAACAAATAGATTAAAATAATCATGGGCTTTTGGTACACAAAAAGATTTAATCAGGTGTATGTACCCAGGTGTCTAACTTTGAGAGGTAACCCGCTGTATCTCAGAAATTATTTTCAGTACAACTTAGGGAAAAAACAAAGGCTTACCTCTCTTAGTAAGAAACCTGGTACACTTAGGTTAACACAACATGAGGAAAGCACTTTTTGGGTGGACACATTTTAAATTGAACGAAAACCGAAATATAATGATCTGTAGTAATATTCTCAATCGCATAAAAAGCAGTAGTCCGATGGCTGCTTATATGACTCATGACTTACACGTCATAAATTTGGTTTAATTGGAAAAATAATTTTTTTTTTAATTTCTAAGACTATTAGTCTAACTGTCATCCAGATTTTTTTTATTTAAACAGTCTCAATAGATACCCACAAACTTTAATATTGAAAAAAAGAATATCACCCAATTGTTACAATAATGACACAATTTAATTTTCAGTTTGTCAGTTTTGCTAGGTGACTGATTAAAAAAGGAAACATTTAATACTGCATAAGTACGTAAGTTTGAAAGAAAAACGCTAATATCTCCAAAAACTACCAAAGATACGTATAGAGAAAATAGACTAAACGCAATGAAACCATAAAGTGTTATACATCATTGAATTTGAAATAAGAAGGGCTTTCAGAATCTGATATCAAAACATACGAGACGTATTTAAAAAAAAAAGTTGATGATAGTTCCGCAAAGACGAAACGTCTGATTAAAAAACTGACAATAGCACGTTAAAGACCATAAAAAGTTGCTGTAGAGAAGTGTCATTGGTTTTGTTCTAGGTCAAATATTAACGTCAGAAAAAAATAGTTCGTATAAGAAAAAAATCTAATTTTTTCACAAATCTCAAAAACTAAAAAAATTTTCGGAGATTTCTAAACGCCATTTTCTTAGGCATTTGATTGCGCAACTTTTGCCCCATTTAACCAAATCTGTATCTCTTACCGTTTCCTCTGCAAATATCTGTATATTATTTTATAAAAAACTAAATTTTGGTAGATTCTAGGATGCACTCACGAATGAAAGAGACATATGGCATTAAAAAATAAACAATCACCACTAACAAATGTCAAACAAATTTCAACCAAATTATTTTAGATATAGTGAGGTTTTTTTTAATAATTTTTTAACAAAAACCAGACAACTGACGGTATAAGGGTACCGATTATATAATATATATTTATTTTTTAACAATGTTTTCAGCGCATGGTAAGTTTTTCACTTCAAAAATATATACTATTCACAGCGAAATTACAGAAAATGTAGTTATTTACAACAACAACTGCCCTATATGCCTAAGCGAACCAAAATCACCTGTAGTAGCTACATGTGGGCATGGATTTTGTATCGAATGCCTATTAGAACACGTAAAATTCAGCAGTACTGATACAGTCCTATGCCCTATATGCAGAAATTCTATTATGCCAGACTGCGTAAATACAACTTAAAATGAAAATATAATGTTCCTTCATTTCATAATTCTAAAGTTTCAGAAATTGAGAGTTTTAATTATAGAGAACGAAGAAAAAAGAGATAGAAAGCAAAACCAAAAATGCCTACAAAGATGGAAAAAAGTGACTATGATAGTGATAAGTGTACTAATATCCGCAGCAATTTACTATATATTTCCATAATTGGTTTTTTTTACAAAAGTGAATAAATACTTACATTATCCCCACCAACATTGACTTGCCTTATTCTTTTGTCTGTACGCATCAGGTCTCATTCGAATCGGTGTACCACGAATTCCTGATCTAGGAGTACGTACCGATCCTAAAGAACTAGGAGTACCATAGTTCAAAGGAGAATTCAAATCAATCTCACTAATTGCTAAAAACATACAATGAGTTGTGAAATCATTGAAGTAAATTATTACCATCGCTAGGACTTCTTAAAAAATTCGGACTACTTGGAATAACACTTGAAGTTGGTGAAGTGCCGGGTTGTGCTTGTTGACGACCCCATCTCATCGGAGTAGAAACATCACTTTTTGCAGGCGTAGCTTTTGTTCTTCTTGGTGTTTTTGCCGGTGATCCCCGAATAGAAGATTTTGCAGGACTATCTAACTCATTCCTTCGGGGTGTTTGAGAACCTCTCAATAAACGACGAGTAGGGGTGTCAGGTTCAGCTCGACTTGGTGTTGCAGAACCATCTTCTCTTCGTGGTGTTCTGTTTCCTCTTAGTTGTCTTTGAGCAGGAGTGCCTGGGTTGTGAAGGGGTGTTCTAGAACCATCATCTGGTCGTGGGGTACGTGAACCTCTCGGTGACGGCATTCTTTCACAGTAATATACAATATAAACTAAATTATTTGTAATTTTTACTTGCTTTTGTCTTATGAAAGCGCAACAAATAAAGCAATAGGTTAACACAACAACCCACACTAATCGCGCCAAATTTTAGCCAACATTGCCAACAGAAATATTGAGAAAGACTAATATGTCCCTAAAAATTATTGGAGCGCTTTTACTAATCAGCAGTGCCACTTGTACCGATTTTTCAGTAGATCTACCGATTTTGACTAGTTTACCGAGTTACCTAAAATTTCTATCAAAAAAAGAAAAGAGTGACGACTATTCCCTTATCAAAAAATTCTTGAAATATGTCATTAGAAACGGTAAACCCGGAACCATTAGTTATACCCAATAAAATCGTTGCAGTTATTTTTTAGGAACATATAATAGACCCGATCAGTGGTGACGTCAAATTAAACCGCTAAAACAAATTGGTACTTGGCAAAATTGTGGTCGAAAAGTGAACCTTAAGTACATGGACTTAAGGGTGATAATAAAATAGGTCAATAAAAGTGGTTGGTTTTCCAATATACACATAAATAAGGGAATCGTTTTCATATTCACTAATCTGAACCTTTATCTTCATCTAGTATCAATATTACATTTTCAAATAGCATATTTTTATTATAAATTAAAATTAACTTATATACTACAAATACATGCGCAAAAACCAGCTGGCGGGAACAGTAATGTTAGAAATACGCACCGGGTTAACCTTATACTTTGTAATTGCTGTTTTCCTTTGTTGTTCCTGGCGTTACTCTTGTTTCTTTATTAGCTTATTGACTCGTTTACTTCATTAGTTTGATCTTTATAATACGTAATTTATAGTTTAATTTAATAGTACTTCATAGTAATTAGGTTATGGTTAACCCGGTGCGTATTTCTAAAATTACTGTTCCCGCCAGCTGATTTCTCGCATGTATTTGTAGTATAAAAATTAATTTTAATTTATAATAAAATATGCTATTTGAAAATGTAATATTGATACTAGATGAAAGATAAAGGTTCAGAATTAGTGAATATGACAACGATTTCTCTATTTATGCGTATATATTGGAAAACCAACCAACTTCTATTGATCTATTTGAATATAACCCTTAAGTCCTTGTACTTAAGGTTCACTTTTTCGTCCACAATTTTGCAAAGTACCGAATTTTGAATTTAGCGGTTTGTACGTGACGTCACACTAATCGGGTATTTTTTTCATTTGTGTAGGCAATTTGTAAACTGAAACAGGACTAATGTAGAACTTTTCTCTCTTTTTAAAGTTATAGTGAAATACGCTGATGATTAAACCACAGATTAAACTTTTTGAGCATTGAAATGAAATATCAAATATCAATGATTTTCAGTTATAGGCATCTGCATCACGTGACATTTATTTGAGTTTGGTGTATAAACAATAATACATAACCTCTGTTTACTATATTTTCTCATATACAAGTTCCTTATATACTTGAGTACGATTTATATATACATGTGTGTATTGTGAATTGTGAATAAATAATGTGTAGTAACCATTTAAATAGGTATTTAATTTAATTCAGTCGTACATTTTTATCGCGCAAAGATGTACTACCATACTTAACTACTAAACAAAACACCATCTTATACAAACGGTAAACGACTTCAAAACTCTGTTGCTTGGCAACCCATATGATGGCCATAGATAATTATGATGATGGCAGCTGTTTGTTTCTACACTAAACTAAATGACCTTCAAGCCATGACGTCATATGTAGATGCCTAATAACAACTTACATATACCGGGTGTCCACTTATATTTTCCCCTATTTTAACTGCCTATAACTTCTAAACGGTTCAGGATAGGTTACATTTTAGTTTTTTTGAATACATTGAATTTTTTCTATAGATTTCGAGAACGTCATAACAAAATGGCGAATTTTTGACAATTGTTTTGTTAACTTTTTTTATGGACCACCCGGTATATTTTTTGTTGTTTAAAGGAATTGACTTTCACCAGCGATGCAAAAGTTTTTCAAAATCGGTTAGCGAATGACCACTAATTAATTTTTAAAATGAGAGATACAAATCAAAAATAGTACAACACAACATCAATTTGTACAAATTACGTAGATGTATTCAAAGAAAACTTATACTAAAATGTAACATTTTAGTGAGAACCGTATGTTTCTATCCTAAACCGTTTAGAAGTTATAGGCAGTTAAAATAGGGGTATTATAGGTTTTTTAATTACGTAATCATGCACATGAAAGTATACAGGTAACAGTTTGGCGCTGTAAAAGTAAAGTAATACAGTCGAAGTTATGTGAACGCGCCTTAAGATTTATGCTCTATATTATCGGTAGCTCCTGGCTCCATAAGGAGTGGTTTTGGAATACTTTACAGTGGTTCAGAGAATAAATAAGACCAAAACACATATACTGTGTCTCTCAATAAAATAGATGTAACAAGAGGTGAAAAGGGCAAAAAACTTCAGTTTTTTAATGACATTTGGTGGATGAGTCTTGTGTGTTGTAAAACTAAATTCCGTGTTATACAAGACGTTTTATACACAAATGTGTAAAAAATCAACTATATGAAAGGTTTTTTAGTATACAATTTTATACTTCCGTTCCAAGTTTGAGAAATATAACAGTATTTGTCGGGAAAACAAATTTATAAACAAACTAATTGACTTTTTTCACAGATGACGTAATCATGGATATTTTAATCTGGGGGTCTACCCGTAGTATCACAGTATACATCTACGAATGCAGTAGTTGCACTTTAGTGAAAATTTTGTACTTAAAATAATTTGCGCAAGTTACTGCGCATTTGTCAAAGTTGTTGTTATGTCACAGTAATGTAATAAAGGTTACTGCCAAAGACTAAACTTCAAAAGCTAAAAAATAGTTATTTACATTAGAGTGTGGAAAGTAGTGATTTTAAGGCGCGACAGGTACTTTACTTAACCAAATTTCACGTTGTTTCGTTTTCTAACGACCCTGTATGTTATTTCAAAATTTTGGTAGTGACGGGAGACTTGCTAAACATAGCTAAACTTTTTATAAAGTAGGACTTTTCTTCCTAAAATGCGAAATAAGAAAGTTTACAAGTATAGTTAGGTCCATCCGGGCCGGGACACACTTATAAAGAAACAAAATTAAGTACTTAAAATTCCTAGGCTCTAGAAATAAAAAACCTAAAAAAAATCACATCGTAAAATAAAAGAAAGAGTAAACAAAACAAATAAAAGACTATATCTTACCTGAACATTATATAAAAATTAATGGGTAATATCAGAAATACATCATCTCCCCGGAATGTAGAACGTCCCATAGATACAACCACTAGATTCTATATACGTGTTTCCTTCAGTCACATAAACTTTTACTAAGCCTATTTTGTTACCTATAGTCTTTATTTAAGCGGCAGATTTAAACAAGCGAAATTTATTTATTTATGATGTAAATCATATGCGACTGTACTACATTAAATGTTTTTTCATACCCACCACCTTTTTTATGTAAAATTAGTTTCTCAATCATAAACTTTACCTGCAAGAACGAAAGTGTTATGATGATACGAAAGGACCGAAACAAACGAAGAAAAATTTGTCAACAGCGCCCTCTACAACATGCAGTATGGCGCATAAACTAAGAATATTCAGCTTCCTCCTTAGTGGATGTCTTCCAATTTTCAGCTTGATACATCATGTCATTTTTGAAATATACCCAAAGTTAAAAATATTTTTTGCCACTTTAAAGAGCTGTAACTTCTTCATGAAGCACATTTGTGCTAACGTATGTTTGATTTAATCGATCCCATTTAACCTAAGAAAGATGTAATTATGCTGTGTCCCTATTCATTTGGGTCATCCTGTATACATAAGGGAGAGTAAGGAGAATTTGTTAAGCACCTCAAGCAGGATCAAGAAATAGCCTGCAGATGGAACCAATAAAAAATATAATAATTAAAAAAAATAGTATCAATAAATAGTTACAGTAGTTATAGAAGGATGTATATACAATGGTTATAGTTAGAAAATGCTACTTGCGTACATTTATTGTATTGGCACCACTGATGAGATGTTTCTGGTTAGCCTAGTCATTTCTCAATTTTATATCCTTCAATTACCTTTTTTGTTGAGATTTTGATGATTTTTTTCATACTTTTAGGTCACCATCTAAATATATTGTGATAAGCATTGACATTTTTGATATCACATTTGAATTTAAATAAACCACAAATGTGTTGCCAACTAACAAATATTAATACTGAAGTAGTTCAGAACCTAGAAAAATTTCTATTTAAAAGAGATTTCAGAATGTGAATAAAGTTCCAATATAAAAGGTGTTAACTTTTTAAAAAATGAAAGAACGAAATCCTCTATATTTGTGCAAGTTTTATTAAATTAGGTTGAAAAGGTTCAACTAAAACCTCAACATCCTGTACATTTACAGAGAAACCTGTTGGACGCTACCAATGTTTAAAAATCTATTTATTTTTGGATCCGCAAATAATTTTCAAGGTTACAATATAGGATACGAAGGAAAAGTGGATACATAATTGTTATGTATTTTCTAATTTAAAAATTATTAGAAATGAACCACATCGACGAACAATGTCGATATCTAACGGTATTATATTTTTATTATCTTTTATTTTCTCATTTATACCTACGCTTCAAACGCAACTAACCGTAACTTTTCTTACTTTTAATAGTCAAATATTTATTTACTTTTAATAATTTAACTAAAAACTAACTGAAAGGATAATCAATAAATTTTAAATTACATTCTGAGCATGTGCAACTTACCCCCTCGAAACACCCTTGTAATATTAGATCAATGGATTCTTCAATCAATATAAAGAATTAATTCAAATACCACTTTTTAACTACATAATAGTCCAATAATAATGTAATTAATCAACTTTAAAGTATCCCTTAATACAATGAATTGTGAAATGTTGTTATGCATAAAATCCTGTGATTATAGATTGCCAGATGGTTAATAATGTTTTTCTATAAATATTAAGTGATTAGTAATTAATTAATAATGCAAACATTACGAAAGAAAACAAGCCCATTAAAATGTAAGTATTTTGGGCAAGAAACTGTTACATTTTATGAAATTCATGTGTAAACGTTGTTGTTATTTGTCGTTACAGATAAAAATGAAACATCTCGCTTTTTGGGAGAAGGGGTGAGTTTTAAAGCTAAATTAATAGGAATCTTAGAAGTCTCTGAAGCACGTGGTGATAGAATGTGTCAAGAAGCCCTTTCCGATCTTAAAATGGCAATTCGAGCTGCAGGAGAACATAAACAAAGGATAACTATTAATATTGCTATTGATGGTTTACGCTTAAGGGATGAAAAAACTGGGGTGTGTATTTATACAGACACAAATTCTCCTAATATAATTAAATAATATTTAAGGATTCTCTTTATCATCATCCAGTTCATAAAATTTCATTCATTGCTCAAGATATGACTGATTCAAGGGCTTTCGGTTATATATTTGGATCTCCGGATACTGGGCATAGATTTTTTGGAATCAAAACTGATAAGGCAGCAAGCCAGGTTAAAAATTACAACGTTTTGCAGAATAATATTGATAAACGAATGTATTTAGGTGGTTATAGCCATGAGAGATTTATTTCAAGTAGTTTTTGCTTTGAAAAAGAAAGAAATAGAACTTGCTAAACAACATTTGGACAAAAATCGTTACGCAAGTTCTTCCATTTTCTCAGAAACCTCTGTCTCAAGTACAAAGGTAAATTTTTGATTGTTCTATGTGCTTTTGCTTGAGATGCTAATAGTGTCTTTGCATTACAAAAAGCAATTCTATATCTTCTGCAAAGATATTTTGTTAATAGTTAACATTCTTCACAAAATTATAGTTATAGCAAGATGTTTTTATTCGATTGTATCATAAACAACTCTCTCTCGGTTTGAATCTCCGGACGAAAACTTGATCATCAAACATTGTGGTAACTAGGGCAACGTATTCTTCGTCCTAGACCAAAAAATATTTTTTCCACGACCACTATGAAAACTTTACATTTCGCAGTCATAAACCACTAGAGAAAATTTGTCATATCTAAACGTCTGCAGAAAATCATTTCGTTACTAGCAACAGCATACAGTGCTTTTCATTTAACATTCGCCATAGGATTTTACATGTTAATACTTCAATCTCAAGTTAACATTTTTTTGGGACATCTGGTATAAACCATTTATGTTAATTATAATTAAGTGGAAAAATGTCTATTAGAAAATATTCTTAAATTCATTTGTAAGTTTTGAATTTAATAAAGAAAAAACAAAAACAAATATTTAAAAATTTAACGTGTCAAAATGTCTCAAACTTAATAAACAAAATTTGAAAGACAATTTCGTTACCATAGTAACCAAGTCAAATTACAAAAGTCCCTTATTGCCGTTTGCACCAATACAACTTAAACTTAAGTAGCGCTTAAACACAATCGTTGCTATGGTCTTAACAATTGTATCTAAGTTTTTAAGCATAGCTTAAGTTTAGGTCGTGTTGGTACAATCGGCCATTAGACTCGTCGGTTTGAATCCTCCCGAGACGATATTTTTGTTTTTCTTTATTAAATTAAAAACTTACAACTGAGTATAAGAATATTTTCTAATAGACATTTTACCACTTCATAATAATTAACATAAATGGTTTATACCAGATGTCTCAAAAAAGTGTTAACATGGGATTGAAATATTAACATGTAAAACTCTATGGTCAATGTTAAATAAAAAGCACTGTATATACCCCAATTGACTGAATGCAGTTGCAAAAGCTGATTGGTAGCTCGTTTTGATTTGAAACTGACATTTATTTATCTAACCTGAAAATCTGTCAAAACGACGTCTACACGTCAAATAAAAAAAGTAAACTTTATAATTATTGTTCATTATTGAGAATAAAAAAATGTTTGGTAGTCATGAAAACAGCTATATTTTTTTTAATTGCCAAACTGACAGTTAAATCTTAAATTAAATTTTGATAAAACTCAGATACTACGTACTGGTCGTGGAAAAAGTATAGTGTATTACTTGAGGATAAAATAATGTTTCATTGCTAGTGATTATCAGCCTCGCATAAAATCTGTGATTTTCTCCTCGTGTAATACAATACTATTTCGGCTGACAATCAATTATTAAAATAACTAAATTTGTTTATTTCTATACTAGTTGAAACGTTAACTAACTTGTGGCACTAATTTTAATGAAACCTCATCGGCGATTTCGCGCACATGTGGAGGGGTACACATCAGTAAATCATCATCATTTTCCATTTAAATTAAATGTGAAATGATTTAAACGACACGTTAATAAAATAATGAAATTTTCATGGCATCTCGATATGAAATTTTAATGGCAACTTTATTCATTTGTAGCGTGATTTAATATTATTCTTGGATCTTTTTTTTAATTTTATACAAACGAATAAAAAATATTACTCTGATCAACTTAGAATTCTAAGCTACCTAAATTCCCACTAAGCTGAAAATCAGTAAGATGGTTTAGAATATCATTAAAAATAAAATTTGAAAGTTCCCTGTATGGAAACAATTTTATTCAAGGTCAAAGGTCAAAAAAATGAGTTTCGCGATTTTCAGAAAAACGGTAAATTTTATCATAAAAATACTTCAGACAAAAATTGTAGATCATAAAACTATATACAACAAATGTACCAATACTTTCTTTCCTACGAGCCACCGTTTTTGAGATATAACGAAGTTAAAAAAGTTAAGCAAAATGTGTGTCTGACGACATCTCGTGTAAAAACATTGACACGTATGATTAGTATAAACTAAGAAAATGCCAACAGTTAAAAGTAAGGACATGTGTGCGTTTACGTGCATATCGCTATCTAAAGCAACAGCTTCAATGCCTTAAACGCACGAGTGTCGATAAAGCCAAGTAAAAAACTTGTACAGAAGCATTACATCTTAGTTTAAAAAAGTTCGTCATAATATGCACACGTTTCCACGCCACCTATGAGGTAATGTACTACGTTTTTTTTTTAATGTGGTTTCTTCATTAGGCCTATTTCACGGGTCAGTTGTGATCCTGTTTAATTTGAAACTATTGCAAAATAATGGATATTAGCAGAGATTGAAAAGATAAAAGCAATTTAAGTTAAAAAAAAGTAGTGAAATTTAATCGTCCGAGTCGTAACTTTCAAATTCTTCTTCATGTAAACCGCGTTAATAGCGATGTATCGCATGTCGCCTCGATGGAATCAAACGGATCCTTTACTGTTGATTCAATATTAGAGCACGACCGGCCTTGACAATTTGTACATGCTAGAGAACAAAACAGTCCGACCTTTTTGCAACCACATTTAGCACTGCACCCCTTTTTGCAGTTGCAAAAAATTGTGTTCGGCAGTTTTTCCGGCGCAGGTGGAAGTAAAGTTTGGACTGATTCTAATGAATTGTTGACCAACTTCCAACCCCGGTCTGTAGGGTCTAGCTGATAACAGCCACACATTGAACCCGAAAAAGATGTTGCCGTTTCAATTATCAATACATCATTATTAGCTTGTTTTACCAATATATTTTCAGCAGTAAATTTTTCTTTCAACTTTGAATTGAACCGAGACTTATTGTGTGTATTTGTAAGAAACTTTTGTTGACTGGTTGGAACTGTCATATTTTCATCAAATAAAATATCAATTGATGAAGATGTTGCTAAAGTTCGACGACGTTGTTCTGCAGCTTTGGTATTTCTCGTGCAATCATTATATCCATCAAATACGACAGTAACTCTGGAACCAAAATGTCGATGTACATACTGTACATATTTATCTAAGATTGAATGTTTCTTCGCTATCCCACACAACGCGATGTAGTAAGTATCCTCCGTCAATGATGTATGTCGCATTTGTATTTTTAGTATCAAAATCTACCGTTTCGAAACAATCGTAAATGGCAGACTTCTATGTTTTACGCATCCCGATGTCATCAAACAACGATAAAGGTTAGGGAGATAATTCATATTAAAAATAGTTTTCTATTATGACGATTAGAACTTTTTGAATCGTTATTTCTCCAAAACGGTGGCTCGTAGGAAAAAAGTATTGATGCATTTTTTGTAGATAACAATAGATCTACAATTTTTGTCTGAAGTATTTTTATGATAAAACTTATCGTTTTGCTGAAAATCGCGAAAAACTCATTTTTGACCTTCGATCTTGAATAAAATTTTTTCCATACAGGGGAAAGATAGGGAACTTTAAAATTTTATTTTTAATCATATTTTAAACAATGTTACTGATTATCAGCTTGGTGAGAATTTAGGTATCTTTACTCTTATTTTTTGGTCTAATTTGACCAGACGGTAATGTATGATACATGGACGAAAATAGTAGATTATTTTACTTTTAAGCTCAACTCAATATTGTTTAACTCCAAGTGAAATATACTATTTTTTCTTTAAGCGTTTATGGTTGTTTTTCATGTGTTATTTTCAAATTTTCGAGATTCGCGAGTGTTATGCTGATGTTTTATTCTCGACGAATCAGGTTGGTACTTACTGTTACATTCATAATAATACAACATAACCGTGGTACCAACGAAGAACCAAGAACTGTTGCTTTTAATGTTTAGGCAATAAATAGTAGATTATTTTACTAGGAGTTAAACAATAACATTGTAGTGCTTAAAGTTTAAGTTTAAGCGAAACAATTATATTTTTTAACTCCAAGTGAAATATATTATTTTTTCTTCAAGCGACAATAAAACGTCATATTATTGAACTACTGGCAGACGCTAAAAACTCTTTTTACTGTCTAGACATTAAAAGCAAAACAGTTAATTTGTTTCCACAACTATTTAGAGGTTGGTACCTCGGTTATGTCATATTATGAATGTAACAGTAAAGTACCAACTTGATTCGTCGAGAATAAAAAGTCACTATTAGACTCGAGAATCTCGAAAATTTGAAAATAACACATGAAAACTAGCAATAAACGCTTGAAGAAAAATAACATATTTCACTTGGAGTTAAAAATATAATTGTTTCGCTTAATTTGCTGTCTCGGCTAACGCCTCGCCAGCAAACTTTTAAGCTCAACAATTATATTGTTTAACTCCTAGTAAAATAATCTACTATTTTCTTCAAGCGTTTATTGCTAGTTTTCATGTGTTATTTTCAAATTTTTGAGATTCTCGAGTGTTATAGTGACGTTTTATTTTCGACGAATCAAGTTAGTATTTTACTGTTACATTCAATATATGACATAACAGAGGTACCAACCTCTAAATAGTTGTGAAAACAAAAGAACTGTTGCTTTTAATGTTTAGACAGTAAAAGCGTTTTTAACGTCTGTCAGTAGTTCAATAATATGCCGTTTTATTGTCGCTTGAAGAAAATAGTAGATTATTTTACTAGGAGTTAAACAATATAATTGTTGAGCTTAAAGTTTGCTGGCGAGGTATCAGCCGAGACAGCAAATTAAGCAAAACAATTACATTTTTAACTCAAGTGAAATATATTACTTTTCTTCAAGCGTTTATTGCTAGTTTTCATGTGTTATTTTCAAATTTTCGAGATTCTCGAGTGTTATAGTGACGTTTTATTCTGAACGAATGAAGTTGGTACTTTACTGTTACATTCATAATATGACATAACCGAGGTACCAACCTGTAAATAGTTGTGAAAAAAATAACTGTTTTGCTTTTAATGTCTAGACAGTAAAAAAGTTTTTAGCGTCTGCCAGTAGTTCAATAATATGACGTTTTATTGTCGCTTGAAGAAAAAGCTTTTTATTGCGTAAACATTAAAAGCAACAGTTCTTTTGTTTTCACAACTATTTAGAGCGTTTTTAGCGTCTGCCAGTACTTCAATAATAATGACGTTTTATTGTCGCTTGAAGAAAAAAATATTTATAGCAATTGTCCGAAATATTTTATTTTTCGCCCTTGTAGCATAAAATACTATTTTCGCTTTGCTTACCTACAGTTAAAATACTATTTTGTGATCAAGGAAACACTAGATAGCATTAAATGTGGACACTAATATTTATATAAACAAAAATAACATATTAAAAATGTTTCTTAAATATCTCCACTTGCCAGATAGAAATTGTAGAACCATTTTGACAAATATAAATTTTGAAACTTTTTCAAATTTTTAGACTTTCAAAACATCGAGATTTTTTAAAATTTCAAATATTTCTGCTCTTCAAGCAACTTTTTCAGTATACGTGAGAAGTAAACATTAATATAAAAATGTTTTTTATTAGAATTGTTTTTATTAACAGTAACATTTGCTCTTACCGGATATACTTTTTAGGTACTTACACAAGATTCGTCCATCAAAACTTCTTCAGAATGCAAATCAGGTGGTACAACAGAAGTTAAGTTAGATACACCAGCAGTAGCAGACCTCGTCGATTTAGAATTAGAATTAAATAGTTTACAACAAGGAATAACCCAGATGGAACGCATCACTCCTTCAGACCCATTCGGTTCTAAAGATGATCCATTTGGGGACAGTTTCACATCATATCCTGTAAGATTTTTTCAATGTATGATGTTTTACTTGTACATTTACTATCTTTAGCCTAAACCCATTTTACCACCACCCCCTTCTACACGAGAAAGATCTAATCGTACGTCTGATAGTGGCAGTAGCATATTTAGTCCAAAAACTCCGCGGACTATCGGAAGTATGGAAGAAAGCGCGGTGGATGTGGCGTTATTTAGTTCCGAAAGAAATTTTAATTTTTCGCACGACTTTAATAGTTCTCGCGAAGAATCGACTAGCGATTGGTTTCAACCTAGTGAAAAAGTGTTTGAAGAGCCGCCGTTAGTGCCTGAACCAAGTAAAGATCAACACGAATTGACAAAGCGAGAAATTTTGTCTCAGTTTGACGTATTTACGGAATTGGATCCTCTAGGTATGAGTACGTACCATTTATTATTTTTATTTGTTTTTTAAAAATGTGGTCTTAATCATGATTTGTCATTCATTCGTAAAAGTCGTTTGAAAGTTTTGAATTATTTTTGTTAAACATTTTCTCGTAGAATCAATTTTGTGTTTGTTTTAAAAAGGCAGTGGATGTTGATCATTTTCATTTAATAAACAACATCTTAGACCGTATTTCTAAAAAACCACACTTATGAGGTAGTTACAAAAACAACATTTTACAACTAAATATATACTTACTGATGTTATAGATAAAAATATTACTTTTTTTGTAACTATACCATACATTATGATGTGATAGTTTCGTTGGTCTTTCTAGGCACTGGAAAATCTAAGCCGTACATTGACAAAAAAGATTTTTTCCAAGAATTGAAAAATCCTCCAAAAAAGGCACTCAATGATTTGGTTAGTGAGAAGCAGCCACAAGAAACTAAACTTTTCCACGCCAATTTTGATAAAATATCTACAACTCTTAAGATGAATGCACAAAACGGAAGTATCGTTTATAATTCCGATCCATTTGGAGAAGATCCTTTCGATAAAACCGACCCGTTTGCCGAAACAGAATTTTCGAGACAAGATCCTTTCGAAGATGAAAATTTTGCCGCAGAATTTAAAATGTTGAATAAAGACGTAAAACCAATCGATTTCGCGGAAAAATTAAAATTTCCGACTTTGAACAGCAACGAAATCACGTTTCCTTCAAAATTCTCTAAGTCTTCTAATAAAAGTTTAGGTTTAGAAAAGCAAATGTCATTGGCAAATACGGCTTCGAAAGATGTTCAGTTTAACAAACAAAATACATTCGACGATAAAATGATTGGTAAAATTTCACAAATTCACGAAAACCGTAGTTTAGATATGTCTTCTGAATCGGAATGTGCACCCGAGCCACCACCAAGACCTACTCCTAACTTATTCCAAATAAAGCCGCCACCGTTACCCCCTAAAAAACAAGCCGGTGATCTTTGCACGAAACCTCCTCCTCGACCACCTTATTCGGAAGAATCCCATTACGATTACATGGATAATTACGAAACCGGACACGGTAGTTTGGAGATTAATAAGAAGTTAGAAAAAAGTCCGCCGTTACCAGCCCCAGCTCGTAAGGGGAAAATAGAATCGGATTATGCGACACCTCCTCAAAGGCCAAAAAAGGAGTTTAATCTTCAACAAGGCTGGGTAAGTTATCAATTGTTTCGGGTTAGAGTCTCGATTTTTGAATGTAGTTCATAAATAACTTTAAAAAACGCCGACGAAACAGAGCCAATTTCAGCCGCATCAATAATTAAAAAAAAAAACTCAGACCCGTCAATTTTATTTCTGATGGGGACATCTTTTCAATTTTTTCAAGTGCATTATTAAATGTTACTGCAATATTTTTGTTTATTTTAAATGACAAATCCGCGAAATCATATGAGGGCCCGCTAAGGGTTTTTGTACGGTTGTTCTAGCCGATCGGCCAAAGGAAACTAGCCACATGTGGGGTTTTTTCAAAAGCATTTTTTGTCATCTATCCGATTTTGCACAAAAAACTGTGGGTTGCCATTTAAAAAGTTTGATGTGACGTCATTTAAATTAAAACCGGAGGTAATACTGCAAAACCGACAGGCTGAAATGATGTCCCTCTCAGAAATAAAATTGACGGGTCTGAGTTTTTTTTTTTTTTTAATTATCGATGTGGCTGCAATTGGCTCTGTTTCGTCGGCGTTGACCCACCCAGTGTATATATTTACAAAACGTCTCAAATTTGGGTATTTCAAAATGGAGCAAAATGGTTTTTGCAACCCTTGGTCGGATTTTTGAGAAAAATCTATTGGCGAAAACTAAAATTTTCGCTCTTTTTCGTTTCAGAATAAAATATTATTTCTTAGGTTGTCACTTTTTCCAGTCAAATTGCCTAAAGAAAACGGATTTGAACAAACAAATTTACTCGGTAAAGTACAAAAGTAAAAAATGAAAAAAAATAAATTAGCAAATATTTTTATTTCAAAATCCTGCGGGTTTGTCAAAACCATTTTCCTCTATCATTACTCAAATAGGCTATACTCTATCAAATGGACTAATTTATAACACTCTGTACATACAGGGTGATTCAGCTAACCCGTTCATTAGAATTTTTTGCTCGAAAAGTTCTATTTAATTAAAATATTTCAGCTCTTCTAGCACTTCCGGTTACACCGGAAGTGGCTACCAACTTTCTTAATTTAAATTGAATGATATATATTTTTTTGTGTATTTGGATTCTACGCTAAAATCTGAGTTACTTTCATGTAGCACAACCTATATGAAAAATCAATAGTTTTTGAGATATTCTCATTTTTTGAGAAAATTGGTTTTGTAGTAGTTTTCAAACGCTTGTCAATGATTGAAAAAGAAAGTTATAGTAACAAAATTTGGGCTATACTTAGGAGGACTGTTAAGTTTTTAAATGATGTGCAATTTGACATCTCATTATTTACAGGGTGTTCAAAATTTTGGCTAAATCTGACTAACTTCAACTGCCCAAAAGTCATTTTTTTAAATGGAACACTATCTTGTTGCTCTATGTGATGGAGAATTAAGTGGTCTTTCAATCTTCATAAGGGTTCCCTATACCTATCTGTTACCATTTTCCTGCTATCGATGTATTTACATTCGACACACAATATTTCTTTATTTTATTAAATAATTTCTGACTAGTGGCCTGTGGAAATTAAAACCATGTGCATAACAATGCACTCTACGGGGAATCATAAGAGATGGGTAGATGGTTACTTGAAAAATGTTACTGCTTAATTTCTTTAGAGCCGTCACAATTACAGGCCATTCTTGCCTATAACAATTAAGTTTATTATTTGATAGTTGTTAATTCGTGCAGTACAATTTAAACCAATTGAACGTTATCCAACGAGGAGAAATTTGATATGCTTTGCCGTTATATCAAAAATCATAAAAGTTGTGCTTGAGCCTTTCCTGATATGTTCAACAGTCAGAACGGTCGAAAAAAAAATTACTTTACAGTTTTGATACACAACTAACTATTGCAATGCTATTATAAAGGGTGATCAATCAAAAGGTATTTTTTTTATAATGCAAAATAACAGAAAAAAACAAAAAAATCGTGAAATCTATATTACCAATCTAAAGAACTATTCTTGACATTTACTTTTTAAAGATTATTCCGTCCAAGTGTTGGCCGTAACTGCGTCGTAGCTCGATCATGCGGAAGATCCAATTCACGATGACGCGTTCAAGCATAAACGTGAGTATCTCGCAAATAACACGGATAATGTTGGCCTCCAATGCTTTAATCGTAGCTGGCTTATCCACAAAAACCTTAGACTTTAAGTAGCCCCAAAGGAAGAAATCCAACGGTGCGATATCGCAAGATCTTGGGGGCCACTTCACTGGCCCGAAGCGTTAAATTGACTTTCCACCGAAGCGATTTCTCAATATGTCCATTGTTTCACGGACTGTATGGCAAGTAGGATGTAAGTCGTCTTTCCATGATGAAATAAAAGACACCATGCAACTTCATGCGTTATCTGTCAAAAAAACCCTACTGATAAAAATACCTCTTGATTGATCACTCTATATTAAGTATGTTTTTCTGATTGGTTGTCGATTGGTTGCTCGACTGCCGCTTAAACGATGACACACACAGCGGTTTTGTGTCGACTTGGCGGCCGACACGGCTACCGCTTGACGGCACATCGTGTAACAGATTTTTTCTGTAGCAGTAGTGTCAAAATGGGCGACGACTTAAAATATGTAATAGTTTTGGGCTTACTCTATTTGCGTTTTTTAATATCGAACCTCTATAGCACGCAATGCTTGTTTAGTGCCTATTTTAAATCTGTAATTTTAATTAAAATCTTATTACGTAGCTGCGTTTGAGAAAAGAAAACGCCGGATAAACTGACGTGTGTCAGTAGTCACGCAAAACAAGGTAAATAAGCGCCGCGTCAGTAATAAAACCGCGCGCATTTCTTCCAATAGACGGCTCTCCATGCGCCCGGGCGGCGGTAGTATCGGCGTGTGTGTTTTGCGTCGTTTGAAAATACCTGCGAATGCGCCGACACGGCAGTCGAGCCGACAGCCGTGTCGACACAAACCGCTGTGTGTCATCGTCCTTATATGCAATATTTATTTTGTATTTATGTAAAAAATGTAATTATCAACATTTCTGAAAAAGCGAACAGAAACTTTCATAAAATTGATTGTTACAGATCTTAACGTTTCTTGGATCACATTCATTCTCATTATTTTTTTGCAGTTTTTACAAAGGTATCTGGCCAATCAGAAAAAAACTATTGATAATACGGGCAATAGGAAAATATGACCCATGGTTGCCAACAATACATCCCTCGGGCTACGCCCTCTGTTAATCGTCGCGTTCACCACGTCGGTTCACTCGCAGCAGTTTGCGTTTAATATAACTTTGTCAAGATTTATTAATAAACATTTGCCATGCCGAAGTCTGACGATGAAATGTCTCAAACCGTACGGAAGATTACCATCTTAGCCTAACTAGAACCGTTTTTCCTCGGACCTTTTAAAGAATTATTTTTAATGCTATTGTTAAAAAAAATAGTGCATACATAAATATTTCATCGTTGAATGGCACTCTCCTTATGTAACAGGCAGCCCAGGAAATTATTTTTTCGGTCCTGCGTCCATAATCACTGATTTTGCATCACTCAAAAGCGTCAAGAAACACCCCTTTTCTTGGCCTCGATCGGCAAAAAAGTTACTAACTGTTGGCAATATCATCGTAGAGTTCTCGCGCGTCCGAAAGTGTCTTAAAAATTGATTCTGTGGGTATTTAAAGACTAAAAGCTAAAACCTGACCAAAACGATAGCTTTTGTAAAAGTAAACTTCCAAAAAAAAAATTGTCCAAAAAGTTCAAAAGGGCTCTATTCAAAATTTTTGACTTATGTAGTGCATTAAATAGCTGAAGCTGAGATATTTTTTGGTAAAAATGTAGCCGTTTGGTCGTAAAAAAATAAACTATTTCTATAAAAGCATTGCTTCTTATGGGAAATGCAAATTTTAAACGCCTGTAGAAATTATTATTTGATGGCCCCAAGCTGCGCGAAACGGATCAGCTGATGATTGTGTACAGGTCCACATGAAAACATACTATTTGTTCAATATACAGGGCTTATTATATATTATATACAAGAATCTTCAAAACTGATGGATTCTGTATTTTTTATTGAAATTTTCATCAGTTGCAATTGTGCATTTGAAATATTTACAATTATTACATTTAATTCTAATTTACAATTTAACAAGATTTATAACGTAGTTATAAAATTATTTTTAGCACTTAATGTTTGTACGTGGAACTGAATGTATCGTTCTGTGGTATCGTTGACTTGTTAATACATGTAATTGCAAATTAGCTTCACCTGTTATAATTGCAAGATTGTCTTATTAATCAAGCTATAAAGCAACATTAAATAGCAAAACGTTTACTTTTCTTTTCCACAAATTAATTGATTATTGTGTATATGCATGCTATCATATTTGATTAATTAATTTAAATCAGCAACATTACATTCAACATCTTACAGTAAACATTTATTGCAAATAATAGAAATTAGGTACATATTTATTAGATAAATATAATTTAATTTTAAGTACCAGTTTACAATAAATTTTTACCAAGTTTTACGTTGTTCTCAGAAAACCAAGAGTATAAACCTTATTGCACAAAAGAACAGAGGTTCTACACAAATTTTTAAATAGTTCATAGATCTTCATCTGACTAATCACTAATATCTTCGTCGTAGGAGCCATTTACGTTAAAGATTAAAGGTTCACACTAATTCTATGTAATCTTGTTCTATTTTTTTCACATCTTCACAGACTTGTAACCACTGGTTTGAGTCAATGTCATTCATTTTTTCACGTAATAACTTTTCAACATCATTTAATTTAAATGTTACATTTTTAGTAGCAACCCAATTTTTAATTATCCCCCAGATCTTTTCAATGGGATTTAATTCCGGATGATATGTCCGAGTACTCGCAAAAGGTCAGTTTCTCGCCTAGTGATACAAATAACTAATTCATGTTGCCCTAGTTGCAATAATAGCTATTCAAATACTTCAAACACATCGATAAAACTTTTATTTTAAAATAATAAAATTAACTAATGGATAGTTGTAGACTCGCGTTTAAGCTACCCTACACTGACGACCCTCAAAGAAGGCGAAACATGTGTATGTAGGTGTCGTGCATAATTCTGAAATTATCACTTGTTACTGTTTTATTAGACAAAGCCAGCATGCTACGCATGCGTTAAGTCGCAAAAATAAATTAGCTTCTAAAGAGCAGACAGTCATGAACAATAATTAGCACTTACATTAACATTCATCAGTTGAGTAATCAATATGAATGCAGAGTATGTACTCCATGTGAATTCGTAAAATGATTCGAGAGTATTCGGGTGTGCGCTCGCAACGAATCGAGAGTAGGTGAGGACGCACAAACGACATAACATATTAATATAGAAGATATGGATGTAGTCCGAATAGAAATTATTTATTAAAAAATATTTAGAAGCGGATTTATTGGCTCGACCGCTTTAACGTAATACAACAAAGTTTATTTAGGTGAAATTGACTGTTTGGTTCGCAGTTAAACCATTCGAAAATTTGCAAAATTACGAATATTTTGATTTTTATTCGTGTTTTTACGTAATATGGTTCCGGAGTTATAAAAATTACAGTATTCGTATAACAATGTAAAATTCCTTAAAAAAAAATTTTTAAAAATGATAAATTTTTTTAAACATTATGTGATAGGGTCATAAAAGGAACGTTTTTTTTAAATAATTTTTTTTTATCTGTTATAATTTAGAAATTATGACCGTTTTAGTTTTCGAATGAAATTTTGTCGGAAACGTTTTTCGCTTATAACTTTTGAAAACACGCGAGGTCTAACAAAACTGAAACGGCCAAAAATTTTATTTCTTTATCCGCGTATGATGCTTTTTGAATTTTGAAAATCGGTCCGTAAATAAGCGAGTTGTGGTCAACTTACGGCTCAATTTGTTTGAAATTTTTTGACTATTTTAACATTTTTTTTAACCTCGAAGATGCCCTCGTACAAAAAAAATCTAAATCGAAAAATAAAGACACATCTTTCGTAAACTCGAAACTTTTTTCGAAACGAAAATATCTTAAGCCGTTCTAATGTGAGACGAATTTGAAAAAAGGTTGATTTTCGTATAGATTTGAAAATGAATCGAGAGTAGGTGTGCGTTCACACTAACGACATAACATATTAATATAACATTAGGTTGGTAGAAATTCGATATGTTGCGTTAAAATTACGCTTAGCTTTTTTCGCAATGTTGAAGAGTTCACAGCCTGTATCTTACATACTACAGATTTCTACAAATGATTGCATTTGATAATTGATTTTGGTTCATTTTACAGTCTAGCGAAGAAGATTACTTAACACCCATATCATTTCCCAATCAAAATAGAGAATTCAAAAACATCGCAAGAAACGCGGGTCCAATTTTGTTACCTCCTCCACAAAAAGTTACGAAGAAAAATCAAGAAAATATAACGGTAGCAAGTTTTCTAGAAGGCGAATCTAATCGAACGACTAATACTCAGGAAAAATTAACCTCGTTAGAAGGTTTAGATATAACTTTAAGCCAACTAACGCTTAGTGGACTAAATGAAATTGCAACTAAATTAAATATACCCGCTAGTCAATTAAGCAACATGACTTTAGTACAACTAACAGAATATATTTCTAATTTTATTAAAAACAATAGTCAAAATGTAGATAACTCGGTGTCGCAGTTTAGCGATTTTAAAGCAGATTTTTCTAATTTAAATAATTTTAACGAAGAGCCGCACGATAAATATGCGGTATTTCGCGAATTACTTCAGGAAGAAATTAAACAGACCAAAATTGATACCGAACCGGAAGAACACGTCGAAGAACGAAAAAAGGAAGAGGAGAAAGTTAACAATTTAGATGTTGATGCAGTTAATAAGAATCGTGATGAAAAAACGGATCGTTACGCGGCGTTGCGTGACATCGTAGTGACTGAAATTACTTCAACAAAATGTAACGATGAAAGTGTGGAAGAAAATAATTTAAACGAAGCCGAAATTAAAAATGAAAATGATTTAAACGACAGCATTAAATGTGACGACGAGAAAATAAAGAACGAAAACATTATAAATAGTGAAAAATTGCTCGAAAAAGAAAAACCCGCGATGCCGAATGATGAAGTCATTGAGTATAGTACAAATGATCAAGACTCGCTATCGACGATACCTGTAAAATCGCCCGTAAAGGTGAAAAGTCCTATTAACAACATGGTCAATGATGTTATACAAACAAATAATCGTTTAACATCTGGTTCTCTGTCCGATGTTATTAGTGGAAGTTCGCCAGAAGTTGATAATAACGAAAGTAATTCTGATGTGAAGAAGACGACGGATGCTGCAGGTAGTAAGAATTGTATTCATTTTTACTTACTCTATGGCAAAAACTACTTTAAGGGGAAAGCTGGGCTATATTTGACCAACCCAACCTGTCTCAGCAAGTTAGTAGAGATAAACAAAGCGAAGAATGCATTTCGCCCTGGTCCAGCGATTCTAAAGAGTTTGGTAATAGTTCACCTCCGGATTGGCGACAAAGAACTGATTCAGGTAGTGGTGCTGAACGATGGGCTTCAGTTAAAAAAGAACAGGAAGGTTGGTGGGATACTTCTGCTGAGCCGGAAGGTTTTTTTTTTATTTCAATCGGTTTCACATTATTTATTATGAAATTTTAGTTCAATATGTTTCTACAAATCGACGTTCTACTGATAGTTACGAAGAAGAAGGGGAGTTTTACGATAGACCTCCGAGAAGAAGGCGCCAGATGGCATGGAGCAGTCATGGAGGTGGTGGCCAAGCCACTGGAGGTCATTCGTCCAGTTCTCGAGATGCAAGTCCCTGGGAGGAAGAACCAAGACGCAGAGAGAGGGATATTAGAGAACATAGGGAAATGTGGACTTCTAGACATTCCAGGCAGCAACATTCTTTTGAAAGGCAAAGAGATCGTCGCCACGCAGATAGCTGGGATGAAGAAGATGATTATGAGTACGTAATCATCAATTCTTCTGGGAGAAGACTTTACTTTATGTATTTTAGGTATGACGAAGAACATTCCGGTAGGTATCACTGGCCCGAAAGGCACAGTAAGGAACCAGATAAAGAAAGACACGGTGGTGGAATGCGCGAAAGGGATTCCGAGAGGTGGTCCGAAGATTGGAACGACTCTAGGCGACATCGGCGTCGAAGAGATATCGATAGGGATCGCTGGTGTTGTCCAGATTGGGACCAGGATTCGGGATACGGTAACGCTACTAGGTGGCGCGAACGTAAACACGAAGATAGGTATTACTCGAGGGAACCTCAGGAATCGCCTTGGGAAGAAGAATATGGCAATGTTCCCGAAGATTCATCTGGACACTCTCGTTATTTGATGGCCAGTAAACGAAATTGGAAACGACCTAGTAGTGCTTCTGAAATGGATCGGAAAACGGGAGACACAAAAAATCGAACAGGTCAATACTACGTTGGTACCGGTGAGAAACACCCCTCATTTTATTCAAATTCATTTCACAAACATGTTTCAGGTGGTAGTGATGGAGAAAGAGATCGACGATACAAAGTAAATCGAAGATCAAAAAGCCGCGATTCACAATTTTCAGAAAGCACAGTACAAAGTCGATATAGAGTCGATTCGAATTTAACGTTAAGGGCACCGTATCGTAGCAAAGTACACTCGCTTCAAAAATCACCAATCGAAACCGAATTTTCGCACGAATTCTTATCAAAAAAATTAGAAAGTTCAAAAATGGATAATAAAAGAAGTTCCACTCTTGGTAATCGAAAAAATCCAAAGAAATTTCTAAGACTGAGCAGTTAATGCATACTTTTCCTAGAAAAGCCAATTTTGAAAATAATTTTGTTCCTTCAGAAACCGAAAGTCCGATATCTGCAAATATAAGTCCTAGATTTACTTTTGACAACGATTTCGAAACTTCAGAAGTCGAATCTCCGATCTCTTTAAAATGTACTAAACGTCATACGAATTTATTTGACAATGGACAAACAAAAGTTAAAGCAAATTTGAGGCACGATACTCGAAAAACAACTTTTAAGGAAGAGAAAATTTCACCTTCTAGGAATACTCAAAAATCACCTTTCGAAGATGATTTCTCGCCTCCGGTTGAAAAGGCTGAAATTCAGTTGCACAAGAACATTAGCAAATCAAGTATAAAAGAAGAAAATGGCGACAATGAAAATGCGGAGGAGGATTCTTTCACTGCAAATAATTTTGACAAAAATTTA
This sequence comes from Abscondita cerata, assembly GCA_030710515.1. NCBI lineage: Eukaryota > Metazoa > Arthropoda > Insecta > Coleoptera > Lampyridae > Abscondita > Abscondita cerata. Next base: position 215,300 of record JALBCR010004814.1, on the reverse strand, counting down.
ATAAGAAAGAAAATTTTAAATAAAAATAGGCTTAGTAGTAGTTTTCACATAGATTCTAATCTAAAAAAGTCTGAATCGGTCAATATTTTTGCAAGGGAGACCGATCCGTTTGATGACGAGTTTTTCAGCGGTTCAAATTTACAGGATTTAGAAGAAGTCGATAAATCTCCGAGAGGTTCGGATCATAAATGGACCGAAAATTTTGAAGATTACGACTTTCATAATCGGAAGTAGACAATTTTGAAAATAAAAATAAATTCTTACAATTTAATAGGTGCATATGATTATTATTGTAAATATTATAAGTATTTGTAAGAGTTTATTTTTAAAATGGCGCCTTGCAACATTTTCGTGTTATTTAAATAGGTAGTTAAGAAACTTAATACTCAATTGTAATTTGTTATGTATGTACGTAGTACATTATAGTTGTAACATATATTTTAAGTAATTATGTGATTTTATAAATTAATTTTTTTATTCTACTAAGTATGTAAGATGTTCGTTTACATTTGCATCTCAATTTTATTAACATCAAACTTGCGCAGAGTTCTAATTTATATATCATTTTATTTATTGTTTAAAATAGAAAAAAACTGCCTCGATTGGTTAATTTTAAAAATTCTATTAAACTAATTTTTTGTTAATTGGGTGTCTTATTTGTTTATTTGTCCTACTCCAACAAACTGGGAATTATACAAAGTATTATATATGACATTCTATAATCGGAAATCTTGAAATATTTACTTTTTCAGTGATTTATTGGAGTTAATAATTTATTTCCACGAATGTATTGTAAAAAAATTACCACTGCATACTAAGAGCAATCAACACTATGAGGTTCATAAACCAGTAAAAATAAATGTCCAGTTGATATTAACATCATTGAATTCAGTAATTTCTCAAACTCACATAAATTTTAATTAAAAATCATCGAATTGAACTGTATTCGCTCAACATAACACTGAACATCGATCTTTCTATCGTGTTTGGTTTGGGTGATGCTCTATTTTCCGTAAATGCTAAAAAATTCATTAATCTTTTTACTTTTCTTTGCGTTTAACTTTCGTAGTTTCGCTTTTTAGTTTCACCATCTAAATTGGTCCCTTCTTTTATAATTCTCAATTCCCATCTTTAATTCATTTCCAATGTTTTATTATATCTTTTGCCTTTTTTTAAAGTTTATTGTGTTTGTTTTTATCTCATTCGTTTATTTTAATACGCGATCCACTTTTATGTTCATTTTCTGTACATATTCGTTTATTTTTGATTATATGTTTATCATATTTGTTTTTATTCATCCCGTTATCTCAAATCATTTTATTTTATATACAGGGTGTAACGAAAATTGAGGTCATAAATATTTGGGTGCTAAAAATAACTTGATTGAACTTAACTTACCTCAGTACAAATGTGCATGCAAAAAAAGTTTCAGGGCATTTTCATTGTGAAAATTTCGAGTAACAAAAATAAAGTATAAATGAATTTTTAAGTTATTCGCAGGTCCCAAAATTTTTATTTAATCTTACTTATTTACAAAAAATTCATTTTTGCACTTCCTATATTTAATGATTCACTTTACACCCGCTTCCGAGAGCGTAAAATAACTCTTTTTCGCTCGATTTACTTTTGTGCCCGCATTTTTACTTTTACGCCCGCTTTTACTTTTAGGCCCGCTTATATCGTTAATACCGAATTGATCCGATAATTTACGAAAATAATAAAATAACAGTACTAAATTATGCATGAGAATCGCTATAAATTATTGTTAAAAAGTCAATTTCTTTCTGAAAATATATAAATTAAATTATAAATCTAAATATGAAGCAAAATTTTCTAGAGTGTGGAAGTGGAGTACATTTTACCTAACCCAAAGCTAACCTATAATTGTGAAAGATTATTCAATTAGGGTTTGTTAAAAAGTACATACAAAAAATGAGAATAACTACGAAATAAATAACTGTATTGTTACCATATTCTCTATCGATTGGTTTTCTTTAAGTACCTATTTAACTTCCAACAGTTCCGACGAAATAAATAAACTAGAAAAATCACACTTAATTATACTTTTCTGATTTGCTAAAGGTAATTTGGTATCAGATGTCAGATCTTTTCTTTTATTCTGTTAATTAAAATGTATCCCACAAATTCTTTTCACTTGTCACAATTGCTTCAAATGTAGTAGTATAAAAATGTACCTGTCCTTGTACTGCGGCTAACAAAACAATATTAATAATATACTTCTGATATTTTACTTACTCTCTTAATAACACGATAGACATAACAGTATAATACACCAAAATTCCTTTGCAAAGTTCCTTTAGAAATACATGGGAAGAAAAGGAAACAAACCGTTTGTATGTCCCTTGTTGCCACTATTACAGCAAAATATTTTGTTTGCATTACTCGCCGAAAAATCAACAGATGTCGATCAAATCCGTATCAAGTGTATTTAATTCATCAAAAAATTAACAGCCAAAACAATAAAATGTTTAGCGTGGTTTGGCGTAATCGTCCAATTAGGAGCACACCGAAAGAAAAAAATTTGCATTGCATTCACAGTTTTAATATCATCTAATTTGCGAAGAAGTGCACATAGTGGCAACACTCGTAATAAGCTTAAACTACAAAATCAACACTTTCATTAGAACATCATTTTTACTTATACGAATCATAAACATAGGGCATAAATACAAAATTATTTTAACAAACACCAAACAACATATGTGGATAAGTAAATTTCCTTATTTTAAGTTAACGTTCACATTAATATGACAATTATTGCAGTTGCTAGTATTAAACAAAAGAAGAGCTTCTGAAATTGTAGTCGCGTTTCTTCATTTATTTCCATGAGGCCTGTGGTACATGTTGTGGCAGAAAAATTCGAGGTAGTGGTGGCACTATTACTTACTTCGTAAGCAACGTAGCTTGTAGACAGCTTATAAGTTTGTTGTTGGCATAGAATTTTTTCCGCAGTGGCTTTCTTATTGCTTAAAGAATTCTCAATATACCCTTCAGCTACTGTAGTGGATTTCCACCCACCGTGCCTTTTGATTACACTAAGAGATGCTCCTGAATCTGCAAGCAAGGATGCAGAGAGAAACGTGTAACTTTGAAACTTCAAAAAAAATCTATTATGTCCTTGACTAGATGTATCTACCATCTTACGTAATGTAATATAGTTACGACATATTTCTACAAAATTTATAGGATTGTCTTCACGACTGTTAATTGTAAATACTCTATCTGTTTTAGTTTTGGTATTCATTAAAGTTACCAATATGGTATGGAATTTAAGTCCTTTACATCAACTCATCTTTTCTACACGCTCCAGCTACACCAAAGATTAGTGTAACCTACATTATTTATTATTAAACATTAGCAGTGTGTACATATTCAAATCACAATTACAACTCACCTTTATCAATAAATATGCGTTATCCGGAGCGTCAGTTAAAAATGTATATAAATGTCTTCTCTGCTAAGTATTTTGGACTTTTTAGAAATGCGATTAACTTGATAAACTTGCTAATATCGATGTTATTTCTTACTCCTAAAGTTGCTTTCAGCATCGAATAATGTGGCCAAAGTGTAGAAGATCTGTATTGTTTTGAAATTTCTGCAAAATACACTAAGAGCACATTTTCGGTGTAGTGTGTTGCTTTTTAAGCCGACACCATTTTAAAAAGTCATCGTATGATTTTTCATAAATTTTTTTCGATTTAGCAGGTAATAAATCTAGAACCACGTTACCTGCTTTCTTTTTAATATCGGGAGGAGTATTAGTAAGTTCTTCATCAGTTTCCATTTTTCCTTTTTGCTGATTTTCAAAATTTTATAATTCAAAATTTGAAACGACCGACGCGACGCGTAGTAGCGACGAGTTTAGGAATGCCGGTAAAGAAGAAAATTTCATTCTTTATTTGTTGTAACCTACACTAGAAGTCGCGAACAGTTTATTTTCATAAATTTAAATTTTTTAATTAGTTTATTATTATATTAAAGGTTTTAATTTATGTGTTTGTTTTTTTAAACTAATTAGTGCTATTATTTTAAGATCTTTTGTATGGTGTGTTAAAATTAAAATAAAATACGTAATTAAAAACAAATTTGTTTCGACTTTGTATTACTATAAGAAGTGCAAAAAATGTGTATGCACCACAGGTGTAAAAAATTCCTTTACACCCTTGGTACATAAATAACTATTATACTTTATTTTTTGTTATTCGGAATTTTTCATAATGAAAAAGAGGCCGTATCTCGATAACAACTGAAGATTCAGTGTCGATTTTCTTGGAAATGGTTGGCCGAATCGACATCTTTCAAGTATACTTTTTTGAGCTCATCACGTCAAGGAACGAAAATCTTTGAACAACAATCCAATATACTGAGGGGCAAAAAAGTTATAAACATTTTAATGTACACAAAGTGCTACTGGTGGTGCCCTCTACAATGTACATCAAAACTGATGTACAGATTTAGATTTCTCATGCTGAAAAACTGCTTTTATATTAAGGGAAATATTACCAAAAAACTTTTCAAAAATTATAACTTTTTTGCGTGCACATTTGTACTGAGGTAAGTTAGGTTTAATCGAGTTATTTTTAGCCCCAAAATATGTGGTTTAATTTATGAACTCCATATTTGTTACACCCTGCATTATAATACATTATTTTGTTATATTAAAAACTCTATAGAATGAATCTTTCTCTGTCGACTTGTGAAACCGTGAATCATCCGGTTCCAAAGATATCGGATGCATAGTAAAAGCTTAGCATTTTCACAGCGACATGTGCGATTTTCCACTTAGAAACCGGGAATCTCTATCTCATCCGGTTCCGAAGATAACGTTTGCAAAGCAAGAGGTTAAGCATTTGGGTCACTTTTGTGCGATCTTCGACTTGACGACATGACTTTAGGGACTTTTTATTTGAAAACTGTGTAGAATGAGCTTTTTTCTATTGACTAGTGAAACCAATCCCTATATCATCCAGTTCCGAAGATATAGGCTGCAAAGCAAAAGAGAGCTTAAACATTTTGACATTATACGAGCGCATTCTTCCAATTTCAAAATTTTTGGACTGGACTTTATGCTCGGCGAAGTTTAGTACTGGTATTTTTGATTATTTCCAGTTAGCTATAAAAAAATTTTATAGTTTGGGAAATGAAATTACGTTTAATTGATTTGTAATGTACCGTGTAATTCCAGCATTTGGTTGTGTAGTGAACTGTGGCAGTAGAGGAAATCGTGACAGTGTTAAGTTTTTTAGAATCTCTGTTATTTGTAATTTTAAACATAAATTGAGTTAAAATACTCTTTCACAGATTCTATAAATAACTTAATTAAAACAACCACTAAAAATACAAAAAATTAACAGAAATTAGACACATTCCAATGAAAACAAAGATTTGTTTGCCCTACAAACGTCATTTTGGCAAAAGCGTTGAAATGCCTTACTGAATTGAAGTAGTTTTTGTTATTAATCCACGCGTCACGTGACAGTAATAGCTCCGTCCTTGCACTTCTCTTTCTATCATGGCGACTTCAAAACAAAGGTGCACGTTAGTTGTCTATAGGTACTGATATTTAAGGTGCGTTCTTTTTTCCAACTGAAATGAGCAACCGTATTTGGTCTGAGTATCTCAGCTCAACTCAACTACAGATAAAACTCACTTTACCATTTAGTAAAACAGAACGGTCCAAATTCTACATCCCTTCCACTAACTGAGTCTAATCTCAACGACTTACCTACTTTCTGAGGTGGTGAAGTTGAGGTAAGGAGGAGGTAAAAAATCTCACTTCATTTAAAGTGAGTTGTTGAAAAAAGAACGCGCTCGGAACTGAGTCACACTACTAAAGTGAGCTGAGCTGATCTGAAATTCGTGTATAAAAGAACGCAGCTTATTAAGTTTGAGGTAGTAGACATATGTCAATCCAAAATTATAACACCAACCTATATTTTTACTTATAGCCAACTGGAAATAATCAAAATTACTAGTACTGCCAAATACCCGAGTTCTAGTTCTAGCAACAAATCGACCATATGCATGAAATTTTTAAACTTAATGTTTAGATTTGTTGGTGTGGTTAACCTGTAGTACTTTTAAATTCCTACTAAAAACTTGTAATAAAATACAACTAACCTAAGATTTCCCACAAATGAGATTTTCCTATACTTTCAGTCATTTGAGTTATTGGCGTTTTTTTGTATATTCTTTAATTTATTCAATAGGATTACGAGTTTTTAAAGTGAATTTAAAAGTACTACAGGTTAACCAAACTAACAAATCTAATCCTTAAGTCCAAAAATTTTATGCAAACCTATGGAAAATCTCAAAAAAATAGGCACTGTTGCCACAACTTACAAATATTACAAAATATTTTTTACACAAATAAGCAATCATAATTTTTTTTCTTTTAAAAATGTAAGTTAAGTATCATTTATAAATAACCAGCTGTAAGTTTTTGAGTGGCTTCATTACGTGTGGTCCGACAAGATGTTTCGATCGTTTTTCTCAAAACCTGGGCTTTTCCTCATAATCTCGTCTGAAAAAATTCAGATGGTTATCAATATTTTTTTTAAACTTAATAGGTTAACATGTTTGAGTTGGTGGACACACCCTCAACAACCCAAAATTTTTGTCGGACAAATTTTTTTTCGCGCGTTTCACCAATTTTTCTTCTGATTACTTTCTTTAAAAGTGGGTTTATCAAGAAATTTTAAAAATTATACGGGAAGACGTCTTCCAGACGAGATTATGAGGAAACGCCCCAGGTTCGAGAAAAACGATAGAAACATCTTGTCGGACAACACGTAATTAAGCCACTCAAAAACTTACAGCTGGATATTTATAAATGATACTTTGTGTCTGTGGGCACCCAGACTAACAGAGTTTCTATGATGTCTCATCAAGTTGGCAATTAAATGAACAAAATTAACGATAAACGACGAAGAACACAATTACAACTAAGAATAATAATTATAACCGAACGATGAAATAACTGAAAGATATGATGACACTAACATAAATTTATTAACTATTAGTTTAAGCGGTTAATTGGCATTTTTAAAATTTTTCAACATAGATGAGGCAATCAATTATAGAAACCGAAACCCTGTTTTGTGTAAGTAGAAGTGGAAAACACTTAAAACGAGTTAGCAACCTCGCTCCACAGTAAAGTGACGTTAGACTATCCAAAAGTCACAGCATAGCCGTTTTAGAAGCCAGGTGGACCCTTTGAAGTTGAATCATTGAATATAAAATACGTATTTTATGTTCAAAGAGTTGAATACTATGGAAAAACAGTAGTGAGCCAATTAAACTTTTAGAAAGCCGCGTTTCCAAAGTAATTAACCGATAGATAAAATTAACGACCCTATGCACAAACACAACTTAAACTTAAGCGATGCTTAAAAACTTAGATACAATTGTGAAAAACATACCAACGATTGTTTTTAAGCATCACATATGGCCGGTTGCACCAACAAATCTTAAACTTAAGCGATGCCGCTTAAAAACTAATACAATTGTTCAAACCATGTAACGATTGTTTTTAGGCATCGCTTAAGTTTAAGTTGTATTATAGTGCAACCGCTATTAAGCTAAGTTTTGTTTGTGCATATAAGGCCATTAAATATAAGTACCTTAGACGAATAACGCTACATTCGTTTTATACCGAAAGATCTAGTTGTAATGCTAGAATAGAAAGAAGCTATAAAAGTAGGAAATTTGGTCTTAGATTAAATATATGCCAAATCTGGTGACCTTGGCCATTTTGCGAAGGTATCGGGAGCGGGTATTTATAATATACTAAGTGACATAGAAAGAAAAACACCCAGTAATAGTGAGTATTTTGTAAATTTTTTTGGGACTATATTTGTTTATATTAAGATAAAAACAATCAGTTTTTCAGCCACATTGCCCTAGCGGTTGTTTTGTTAACCTCATTCAAAAACACTTACGATTAAGTAGCCCTAAAACAATGAATTAAGCATTTGTAAGTACAGTTGTCATTTAAGCGATTTAAATTGCATTTCAAAGAGCTTCTTTATTTCAATCACAATGCCTCCAGTGCGAAGACGCCATAATTTTCGGCAATTAAGCGAGTTTGATAGGGGTAGAATTGTGGGATTGCGTGAGGCTGGTTTGTCTATGAGAGATATAGCCGCTAGAACGCAACGGAGTTTAAACACTGTGGCAGTCTGTGTTCGGGCATGGAACCAAGAGGGCCGTACACGAAGAGCGAGAGGTACAGGACGTCGTCGAAGAACCACAGAACGCGAAGATCGCCGTCTTAGACTATTGGCTTTACGGGACCGCTTCTCTTCTACACGGGCGATTGCGGACCAGTGGTTTGAAGAACATGGAAGACCGATTGGGATGCGAACCGTTTATAGACGGATAAGAACCTTTGGGCTCTTTTCATACCGTCCCCTGTGCTACCACTGACTCCAGAGCATCGACGTTATCGTCTAGCGTGGTGTAGAGAACGGGCAAATTGGGACCAAGAATGGAATTCAATTGTCTTTAGTGATGAATCCAGATTCTGTTTGGGTATGCATGACGGTCGTGCAAGGGTGAGAAGACGGCGCGGTGAAAGACAAGATCCCCAATTTTCTGTGAATAGGCATGTGCACCACACAGTTGGAGTTATGGTATGGGGAGCTATTGCTATTGGAAGTAGGTCACCTTTGGTCTTCATTAGAGGTAACATGACCGCTGCGCGCTACATCCAGGAGGTCGTAGACCCCATATTGTACCTTATGTTCAGACCATCCCCAACAGCACATTCCAACAAGACAACGCACGACCTCATGTTGCTAGGGTTTCTTTGGCTCATTTTGAGGCCAATCAAATTGCTTTGTTGCCTTGGCCACCAAGATCTCCCGATTTTTCGCCCATCGAGCACGTGTGGGATATTATGGGAAGATTACTCAATTTACCTCACCCTGCACAAACTCTAGCGGCTTTGCAGCATCAGTTACAGATAGCATGGGATGAGATACCTCAAGAAGAAATCGATCACCTCATTAGAAGTATGCCCAGACGTGTTAATGAGTGCACAAGACATCGTGGTGGACCAACACATTATTAAGTTTTTTCAAGAAGTGATCAGTTTAATTTTTATCAAATTGTGATCGTTTACTAATCTAATTCGTATACGCTAGTATACCAAAAATTGTTCAAATAAATTCATTATTACTGGGTGTTCTTCTTTCTATGTCACTTAGTATACAATTACATACATCCTTTAATAGTATATTATATACAGGGTACGGCAAAAGGTAGGACGTTTTTGAAAGAATTATAACCTCGGTAATTCTTACTCAAAAAAAATTTTATTGACAGATTTGGATTCAGAATATCAAAGTATTTTGGAATTTCATGTGTGGAAAACCACATAAGTCAGGTGGCGTCCTTGTTTTGCGATACACCGCTGGAGTCTTTCTGGAGTCGCACATTTTCAACGTTCTCAGGTGTTCGAATTGTTCGTGGAGCTCTTGTTAGTCTTTTCCCCATCAATAAACCTCGTGTTCAAAGTGCTTCAACCCAACAAAGAATGGTGTTTCGAGAAGGAACAGCCCGATTTCGGTGGATATTAAAATGAAGTTTATTGCCAGAGGGCTTGTAAAGCCTGAGGACCAATAATCACGTAAGGGATAAAATATCACTTTAGTCCTGAGGGATATACGCTATTTTTTGCACTTCCGGGAAGGTATTTTCAATTAAAAATTGATTTTTTTAAAGAGTTTTTTAATAATACAGATGGCAACTTTGTCATGATAATTTGTCGTTAGTTATGGTATCAACAATTGCCAGTTGTGTGTGGGTTTTCATTCAACTGATAAAAATGGGTGATTTTGACTTGAATTCATATTTGATCCCTAAGGAGCAAATGAGTTACTGTAGTACCTGTTATGCGGAACTAAAGTAAGTACTTTAGTGGCGGAAGTGCAAAAATACTTAATAACAATTACTCATAAATATATGTAATTTTTAAATAAAACTAAAAACAATAGTTATTTGTCCAACAAGTGAGGAAAGCGATTCTTTTTCCCACTGGAGCTCGAGGAGAGTGGAAATAGGTTTTCCTCATGTGTTAGACACAACATTTTTTCCACGACATTCCCCAAAAAACAACCTAATGAAAGAAGTAATATTTAATAGGTGGGTCCCGATAGTCACGCTACAGTGTTCTGTAGTATCGGTATGGTCTCAATCTGTCATAGCGCAGCCGCGTAATTCTAACCAATAAATATGTAGGGTAGCAATTTTTAAGAGTCGAAATATAAGATATTGAATTAAACAAACCTGATTGAATACTGAATTAAATTGTTTAACTAAGTACTAGGCGCATATAGTTCTAATAAAACATTCTTACATTTATTTTAGAGGCATTTTTGTAACACGACATTATTTTCCTCGCTAGTGAGGAAAAACGAATTTTCCTCACTATTTGTAGAGAAGAAACGTCTGTTTTCTAAGTATGTCGTGGAAAAAGAATATTTACTAAGAAAATCGTTACTAAAAATACATTTAATTCATATACCTAATCAGCTCCACAATGTATTGTAGGTGTACGTAAATTGGCGGTGCGTATTATCACAGTATTATTTTTGTTCTGTGGTTTAGTCACATATTCAATACGGTGGTAGTGGTATGTTCTGTGGTTAGGTTCTGGCTGTGGTTCTGTGTTCTTACGTAGTGGTCTACTAATAAATAACCTCAAATACTTCAAGCATTTTCAAGATGGTAACAGAAACTAGACGTTTATTTATAAATAATTTAGAAAATAATGTTACCGAAGAAGAATTACGAGATAAATTTTGTAATTATGGTGCTGTCGCATCAGTTGAAGTTAAGGAACGTAAAAATCGTGTTGGTAATCAAACCCAACAGTTTGCTTACATAAATATAAGTGCTGATGATCATACACTGCATAAATGTAAGTTGATTTCACATTGGAGACTTGTACACGTCAATGTATAACCTTTAGGTATAGAAGAATTGACAAGGAAGAAATGGAAAGGTCACTTTTTAAATGTACAGATAGCTAAAGAAAGTTTCATTGACAGATTAAAACGTGAACGAGAACAAAAAGATGTAGAGGAAGTACTTGGTGGTACATCAAACGTGAAACCTATAAACATTAATATTAATGGATACAAAAAACCACGTTCACTAAATGTACCAAATGATTTTGATGCAAAAGATATTGAAAATGACTGTACAAACCACAATCGAGACAACGAGAAGCGATTAAAGTCTTTACTGGATATGAAAAAAGGATATCGACAACAAAAACTAATAATCAAAAATTCTCTTTTAAATATTGTAAGTTCCATTATGTTTAAAAATAATTGCATACGAATAACACTTTTAAATATTAGGATCAAGCTAAATGTAATAATAAAATACGATTCGATAATGATAACGAAACAGAAAAACCTAAAAGCAAAGGCCATGAAAAAATGCAACTTTTTGATGGAGAAGAAGAAGATATATCTTTCAAAGTACAAGACTCTTTTAATAGTGGTAAAAGCCAAAAGGTACGATAAGCCATTAAAAAAACTAGTAATAATAAATAATAAAATTTTAAGCTTATGAATTTGCAATCCCGATTTGGGAACGATGATCGTTTTAAAATGGATTCACGATTTTTAGAAGAAGATGAAGACCAAGAACCTGAAGTTACTGATAATGGGGATGTTTTACATGAAAATGAAACTGAAAAACAATTTGAAATCTTGGAATCAATTCTTGGGAAAAAACTCAGCAGACCAACATCTTCAAAAGATGTAACTGATATGTAAGTACAACCACATTTGATAATTCACTTTTTATTTCCAGTCTATAATTTTAAAACAGAAAAAAAAATTATATGATGCTTCGCTTTGATCCGTCACAACCTCAACACTCGAAATTTGAAATGCAACGAGAAATTGTTAAAGAAAAATCATCCAGAAAGAAAGATAAAGATGTATGTGTCAAATTGGTTGAAGAACAACAACAACCAGAAGTGTCAAAAGAGACTTTTTATAAAGTAACGTCAGATTTAAAATTGGCGTTAAATGAAAATGAAGGCTTCTGTTTGAGTAAATTATTCAGTAGTCGAATAGAACAAGGTACTCTAATTTTTGTTGATCTACACTCAATTATCTTCATTTTTTAGGTTTACAAAAAGTAGAAACACAAGAACCTGTTTCAGAATTGAAAGTTCCTAATAAAGGGAACCATACAAGTGATGGTCGAAAAGTATTTAAATATGATTCTACTGACGAAGAGGAGGATGAGGAAAATAATAAAACTAATGTAGAACTGATTTCTAGTGAATCTAGGGAAATGAAAAACAATAGTTTACAGATAAAACCTCAAATGTGGACTGAGTCTTTCTTTTTAAAGATGATGATTATAGATTACAAGGTAGTAGGTAGTTTTTGAAAAATAATTTTACTGTTGGTATTTTCAGAGGGTTACGACTTTATTATGAGAATGCATCACGGCGAACAAGAAAATTTTGATGTTGTTCGAAGAAATTTGAAACAAATAACTCGTGCTAAAGTGAAAAATAACTTGCGAAAGAATAGACCTTTTAAACGAAAATTGGGAAGCAATATGAAGAGATTGAAAGTCAAAAGAGCGTTAAAACGTTAATTATATTTTTAAGGACAATTTATAAAAGCCAATAAATATTATTTTTTAATATTACTAAAATTATTATTCGGCGTCACGAAAATAATTAAACAATGACTTATTTAAGTTCAGTAGCATTTTTGAACAAATGGAAAGGGGTTTTTTTTTAAATTCCACGACAAAGTTGACATTGACATTTTGTGGAACTGTCACAAAATTTCAACGCAAACTGTCAGGCGCAATTTTAAAACTCAACAAACATTTACATACTGGGTGGTGCTTTTGAAAACGGGTCGTAGGTATCAAAATGAAGCTAAAATTAGTCCGTATAGCTGTTGTTATTAGGAGTCAGCTGAATTTCGTTGTTTTATAAAATTTATTAATAAAAATAAAAGTTTTGATAATGAACGAAAATAGTATTGGGATGCCTAAACAATCAACATTCCTACGTTTTGACAATAAGGCTGAAAGGAAAGTCATTAATAAACAAATAAAAAGCTTTAGTCCCAAGAAACAGCTTCGAATGATATTAGAACTAAATTAAATAGGTAGGTTACAATAAATAAACATCAAAAATTACTAATTTTTTTGATGAATTTTCAAAAAGACCGTGTAATTTAGCTGATTTCTGATAGCGAGAGCTATTTGCAATAATTTTAGCTGCGTCTTGTCCCTGTGAATGTAAATATTTTGATCATTCGACGTATTGGTTCCCGAAAGTTTGTTGCTGATATGTATTTACAAATATCTTTGAGCAATAAATAAAAGCTCGATGTTTATATATCTAAATAAAATTAAAGTGATGGTATAATCACGTGCGACGTAAATAGTATAAACAGTACGTTTAGCCTCAAAGCAAACTACGCACTTAAATCCATAACGGTTTTTCACATCGGCGATTTTATTTTATTCTTAAACGTAAGAAACTCAATATTTAAGTTATTAAAGCAACGAGTACGCAATTTAAGCGATGAGGTGATTTTGTGAGGCGGGGCGAAAATATCGTACGACAAACCGCCGCTCTTTGGCTGTCGTTTCGAACTCGTAATATATTTGTTTATATCTTATTTACATCAACGAAAAACTTCGAACGAAATTGTCGCGGAAATCGCATATAAAGTACACGTAATTGTTTACGATATTTTTATTCATTACAAACAGTGATTACAGTTCTAGTCGCAGAGAGTGTATTGTGATTATAGAATTATAAATTCGCGCGGTATTACGCAAACTTAGATATTAATTTTGATTGTGATATTTTTGTTATGAAGATTTCATATTTAATCGAACACTATACGACTTTGCAGATGTAAATCAACATATTATTTTAAGTAAGTTGTTCTAATTAAAAATAATTTACTGTGACATTTGCATTGCGCTAATGGGTACATAATAGTTCAGTGAGCACATGCATGCAGGAACGGCTCAAACCTTTTATTACGAAAGAAATTCGTACACAAAAAAAATTATTTTAATATGTTGATAATTTTTTGACGTTTTAATTGCCTTTAACATTCATTACAACCAATTCCCTGTTATAGAAATAGACTTGTTTATTTATCACTAAGTTTTCCGTTAATATTTCTACGGGAGGTGTGTCTACACGTGTGCTTACGTCATAGTTGGCTTTCTTCTGAAGGTCGAAAAACAATTGATGACACTATACACTCAAATGGAAATAGCGTATTATATGTTATAAAATGTTTATTGGATGGATGTTCGCTAGGATTTTTCCATTATTCAATTACATTTACGTATATTTCATTTTATGACCATAGTCCATAATGCCTATTTATTTTCTGTAGGTATATATAAATTTCAGTTCAGAATGCCTTAATTCAAGTAATAAATTATTATAGTCAACATACAGTGTGAAACAAAATATCTGCACAAGATTCAAAATAGACTTTTACCTCCGTTGGTCCTTGTCACTTCATGTGACGTCATCAAAGAGTGAAGTGACCTTATGATTTTGTCACGAGAAATACTTCCATATATTTGAAGGTGAGCGAATTGATGGTAAAAACTCCTTAATTTATTATTGTGTACGTTAATTTACCTAATTATTTGGGCCTTCTTTGGAGTTGAGGTAATTGGGTCAATAACACTGTACCGAGTGACCCAATAAGACTGTTCCTCGGCCATATCTCGGGAACCGTTCGTCGTATGACTTTGGTGTAAAAAAATTATTAGGTAAATCGGCTATGAAGAATCGCAGGAAAATATTTTAAGTTTTAAAATGACCACCAGAGGGCGTAACTGCCATCTTAAATTTTTAAATTGCATTTTCTATAAATTTCGCATAATAAACAAAAAATTTTTTTCACATTTGTAAAGAGAACCAGTTTATCTATCATTTTCGTAAAACAAAAGTTTAGTTATTTAAAAACAAAGATGGCGGGGGGGTGTTCAATTGTTTTTGCAATAACCTGTTTTAACTTCTTAACGGTTTGACCGATTTTAACAAATTGGGTATCGTTGAAAAGAGCATTTCTTAAGCAATAAGAATCAACTAAAATATAGTTAATTTAGTTGAATCCTTCTCCGCCAGGGGCTAGTTTTGACATCATGACCCAAATTTAAAAAAAAAATCAAATGGAATGATATGACTTTTTCTTTATGATAAAGTAGCCAAATAACATCGAAATAGGCCAGTGAAAACCATTTTTCAAAATCTCGTTCCTAATCTCAAATATTGGGAAAATGAGAATAATGGATGTTTGAAGATCGAGGACTGCGCGGTAAATTTTCTAAAACTATTAAAAATTTTGCACAAAATGAATAAGATGTTAAAGAGAATTGTGAGTCTAAATAAAATTCATTTAGGTATTATTTAGAAAAATATATATCATCAGAACATTCATGTTGCTCCAAAGGGACTAAACGCATTTTGAACTTATTGTCACTTTAATATTACTCTCGTAATTCTAACCTTTCATTTAAAAAGTAAGCCTAAAAACCTAAATAAGTATACTATATCCGAATTCGAAATATGTTAGACCATATATTTTGGAACCAGTTACAAAGATTCTTTGAAAATTTGATGCCCCAAATTAAAAAAAAAATCAAAAAAATTAAATGGAATGATATGACTTATTCTTTATGATAAAGTAGCCAAATAACATCCAAATAGGCCAGTGAAAACCATGACAATAGTGTATAAGTTGAATCCCCCCATTACAAATACATAAATAGTTCATCAATACAAATTATACTAAAATTACACTTCCATGAATGTGTTTTCACCAAATAATTAAAATTTGCTACAGCCACCCACACCACCTTATTGTTATTTTTCTCTAAGTAAAACTTCTATAAGGGTTATTTATGGTAATATGAAAAACGCTGAAACAGGTAACTTTTAATTTTGCTAAGACATATTTTGACATGATTTTGACAATTGTAAAGGTTACCACGGCATTACATTTTTTTAAATAGAAGCATATACTTTTTTTTTAAATTTTGGATTCGTTATTAATCAATGATACCGGCAATACGTCATTTGTCATAAAAATACAGTGCGGTTCAAATCTACTGCACATAATTCAAAAGATAGGTGATTTACCATAATATGAGAAAATGCTCAAGCAAATCACTTGAGGGTTACAAAAATTATAATTTGACAACATTTTGACAAGCCTAGCAGTTAACATGACAACATCTAAATTTGAATTTAAATTATCTCATTTGTTTTTTGTTATAATTCGTTTTAAAATACGTTAGTAATACTGTTAATTTACCGTTAGAAAAAACAGTTAGAGACGCCTTTGTGGTGGAGGGGTTGCAAGGCAAGCGGAAGTTTTGGCATCTTGTTAGCAACTGTTACACTTCGAACAACATTTGTTTTGCTACGTATTTTTGGTCTGTATAAATTTTTCTTTGTACTGTACGATAAATTGGTTGACACTTTCACGGCCTGTTTGCCAACTAGTGTGGTCTAGATTCGGGTCTAATGGCCGTAGTTGATTGAAATGTCTTCCTAACGTTTCGCTGCTGCAGCCGAAGTTTACCGTATACCTTGTTCATGTGGCATGCGCTTAGCAATGAAGATCACAAGATTCTCTTCCGTAAGCTCCAAGTTAGTACTAGCGGCTAACGGTTATCACAATAGGTTAGTTAGGGAGGCCATCGAGATCTATAAAAATCCGGAAAGCTTGAACAGAAAGGAAGAACTCTGAGGCTCAATCAGATCCGGAATCCAATCCTAAAGAACACTCAACCTTTTCTGAACGGCGCAATGCAAGCCCCGCCCCTTTTGAAAAAGTATAAATACCAAAACTGCGCTGCCAATCGTATCAGTCTACATCCACCATTGGAGATCGGAGAACCTCTGAAGAAGCTAACCACTCGCGTTAGCGAAACGTTAGGAAGAAATTTCAATCGACGATGGTCATTAGACCCGAATCTAGACCACACTAGTTCGTACTGTACGATATTTGCGTTAGATTACAATCTAATGTGTATTCTATGTGTTTTTCATTTTAATCAGACTTTATAAATATTTTGATCGCGTGGAAAACCGTTACGAAGCTCGTTATTTCATTTGTTGTTGGAATGCTTTATTTATTGAAATATGGTTCAGAATGAAGAAATACCATTGTGTGAAAGAGCCTTGTTCTACAATTAATATTTTTTTACCGTGAGGAGCAGCAGTCAAGGGGTACGGTCAGTCACATATGCGATATTTGCAAAACTATACATACATATATTGATAAATGGACTGCTAATTAGCCATCTCTAAATTGACGCGATCTCGAAAATTCAACTGATTAGGCAGGTAGGAGCGTAGCGATTGGTGAAACTCGCCTGTTACTCACAGTGATGTACACTGTTAACTAACATTCTTCAGTTTCAATAGGAAATGCACGTATAAATGAGCTGAATTGTTATATTCTGAATCGGAAACACTTATGCAGCTACATTCTAATGGTGTTTGTTCGTGTTTAAATATGAACCGATGAACGGTTTCCTACCAGGGATACATGTATTATATTTGTTTCTGATCAATAATTACTTACCATGACGCATTTATTATTTTGATGCATCTTATGTTATGTTTTGTTTAATTGTTAGGCGGAACCTAAGGTTTTCTTGCACCCTTCTTTCCTCAGGCCAACGTAGACTTTAAATATTTACACACTTTATCAAAACTGACCAATTTATTTAAAACGAGTTAACCTTTAATTTAATGTATTTTATCTCTATGCTTGTGTTTCATTTCATTGATATACGGTATGTATCATTTTCGTTGTAATTGCGGGGTATCTCGGTTGTTAGTTGAAGGTGGAAGGATGCGGTTTTCGCAATACCGCGCTAATTTTTGTATGAAACGAAAGATGCAGTAAGTATAATTGCCGTAGCCCTTGGTTTTCAGATACAAGGCGATTTTGAAAAGGTTGCATTTTCAAGTACCCCTCGTAACTCAGATATCTCTTTACTTATAGAAAGGTAAAAATTAATCCCTAGAACTTTTTATGTAGAATTGAGTGACGTGCTTGAAATTATTCTTGAAGGTACCGTACAGCATGGTGATCTTGAAAACGGTAAAACGGCTTTTGCAGTGGCAATTTTTTTTCTGATCGAACTAATAACATTAGCGCAATTTAACAAGAAGGAAGAAAGTTTTCAAATTGTTCGTTTTATTTGTCAGAATTATTTTGGTTTCTGTATCGTTGAAGATTGTTAAAATATTATCATTTATTTGACAGTGCCCGTGTAAAAGCGACTTTTGCTGACATCAGAAATTTGTCCACATTACACACAAAAATGTCTTCGGAAGCAGACAACCAGCATACGAAACCGGAACAAAATCGGTCGAACCGTTTTTGAGTTATTCCCAATATACAATATTCTTTTGAAAGTTTGATGCCCTGGCGCCATTATGGTGCACTTTGGGTTATAGGTAAATTGGTGTCAAACGGTCTTTGAGCCAGTGAACCTCTGGTAAAGCCATGTACACCTTTTAGGAACACCCTGTATATTGTTTTAAAGAGAAAAAATGCAATTTAATGACATTAAAATATACAGGATGTAATTGAAAAATTATAAATTTGGGTCATCTCAAAACGGTACTTTTAAGAAAAAATTTAAGCACGCCACTGAATTACAAGGCGTACTTGAAAATGCAACCTTTTGAAAATCGCCCTGTATCTGAAAACCCAAGAGGGCTACTACAATTCTACTTACGGCATCTTTCGTTTTATAAAAAAGTAGCACGGTGTTGCGAAAACCGCATGCTTCCATCTTCACTATAATCGAGATACCCCGCAATTACAACGAAAATGTTATACCCTATACAATATACTATGTACATTTATCGCTGCACTCTATCGGTTGATTTATCCTTGATTCAACTTAAGAATGTCTTTAATTAGCTTCTCCCACTTTTCAATCGGGTTTAGTGGCAGACTTTCAAATTCTGCTTTTCCCTGAGTTACGTTCGTTACATTAATATAGTATATGCTTCTCTTTTTCTTTTGTGTTGTTTTGCTTATAAAACTCGAAAGTCTACCATATGTTTTGTACGTGATTATTTTGTTCTATTATTTATTACCTTCAGATACTATATAGTATAGGTAATCCTTTTATTAAATTTCTGATATATTATTCTTTTACATTTTTATTGTTTATCTAATCTTTGCGCATTTAACACCCGGGTGTTTTTTAGAACGCGCGTCGAAGTTAGTGTTAACATATTGTGATTGTAAACCAGCTACTATCGGAATAGTAGTTGTGATAATAGTACGTTCACCCTTCACTGTCACAAAATTTTTAAGCTAACTTCGAAGCGGAAGATAATTGTTAGACACTGGGTTTATATAATACGCGTAAACCATTATGATGGATGTGAGTGGATGTAGCGTCTATAAAACTCATAGTGTTGAGACGAGCGGACCATTCGTTTTTTTCTTCGAGCTTGAAGCTCATTTTAGTACCTTCCTCTCGAAGACAAGTAATTCAGATAATGTTCGACCATAGGCTAAGATATGCTCTATGTATTTCTATTCTGTGGCTGTACTGTTTTTGCACGCAACATAAGCAAGATAGTCGCAAGTCTACACAAAAATCGGGCCATTTGTAAACTTGTATCAAGTTCCTATTGGTGCGTACAGTCAACTTGCCCAATGGCCTCTATGGCCTGAAGCTTTTTACCCCTAATTGTGGGTTTCAATGAGGTTTTCGCCTATTTAAAGTTAAAGCCGTCCCTGCATAAAAATGTAGTATTTCAATTTGACGACTGACAGCTGACAGTGACAACTTAAACATGATCATTTCATTTGTTTATTTATAAAATTCCCAGTCGATTTAAAAAAATTAATAACACTTGACCTAATTTCCACATTTTAAAATGGGTTAAATTAACGGAATTCATGTTTTCTCTGTTAATTTACTTGCAGAAAATACAGCAACTTCTCTGAATCTCCAAAATGCACACTAAAGTGATGTCTCTATCGCAGTGGAAAGTTTTGAAATATTTAAGAATATACTTTTCAAAATATCCAATAATAAGAAACTTCAAAACGTCATCAACAAAGAAATTACTAATATACTTCAAAAGTTGCAACCATCTGTTTATGGAAATGAAACAATACGATTTATTGAAGCAGCTTCTAGCTCATCGACACCATCTGATCACAAGAAGGTTAGTGAAGATGAAGGCACTTACACTTTACCTAAGGTTTTGGAAGGACTTAAAATGAAAAAAAGTATTGAAGCCGAAGTTAAAGAAATTGTTCCCAAATGGAAAACTGAAAAGTCTGTAACAGCTAAGGTATAAAGGTTAAATATTTTTTAAATCAAGTTGTTAGGAGTTTATTTATAGGACGCAGTATTATATAAGTCTAATTATTTGATAGAGGGTTGTGGAGAATGCTAATGAAGATTACAAAGCAAAATGCGTCAATGAATTAATTGTACATATTAAAAAACATCCTGAAGTGAAGCGCCACATCATAAAGGTACTGTTCTGCAATAGATTGTATTAACTAACTATGATTATATTCACACAGTACTTTAACACTGGTGTTATTTAAACTAGTCTAAACTATCCACTTACATGTGAATTTTATACGCGCTTATTAACGTCACGCCCACTCGGCTAAGTTCTATAGCATTAGTTAAGTATGATTTTAGTAAAACTGGGGTTGAACCTCAATTACATGATAATTTATACCAGTGTTAACAGCAACTGATGTAATATCATTGTTAGTAAAACCTGTAAATGTACTCTATAATATGGTAATTTTAGGAAGGTATTTTGAGAGTCCTGTTAAGGATCGATCAAAGAAGTAAAGACCCTGACGTGCGTAGTGCATTAAATGAAACTTTTGCCTTGCTTGGTTATAGTAAGCCATTACCCGGTTGTGGCATAAGAATTTTATCCATTGATGGAGGTGGAACGAGAGGGCTACTGGTGATTGAAATGCTGAGGAAGCTTGAAGAATTAACTGGAAAACGCATTCATGATATGTTTGATTTTGTTTGCGGTGTTAGTACTGGGGCTATTATTGCCTCTTCAGTAGGTAAATTTGTGTTGTAATTATTTTATACAAGGTTATACAACATGTTCATTTTTCACGGCCATGTCATCAAATCAAAACAATTCACTAGTTGATCCCCAGGCTCCTAGGAGCCTCACGAACGAAGTAACACCGTTTCCTCAAGTGGACCAGTGTTCATAAACATGTGAAATTGAACCTTCTACAGCTAAGCCATTCGAAAGTTAGCAAAATTACGAATCTTATGTTTTTTTATTCATGTTTTTACGTAATACGGTTCCGGAGTTATAATGTAAAATTATAGTATTTCGTATTGACAATGTAAACCGCTTGGAAAAAAAACTTTAAAAAAGAACATTTTTTTACACATTATGCGACAGGGGCACAAAACGAACGTTTTTCTTAAATAAACTTTTTCTTGATCGATTATAATTTAGAAATTATGGTGGTTTTAGTTTTCGATTGAAATTCTTTCCGAAAAGTTTTTCGCTTATAACACGCGATGTCAAAAAAACTGAAACTGCGAAAAATGTTTATTTCTTTATCTGCGTAGATTCTTTTTGAATTTTGAAAATCGGTGCGAAAATAAGCGAGTTGTGGTCAAATTACGGCTCAATTTGTTTGAAATTTTGTCGACTATTTTTAACATTTTTTTTAACCTAAATCTAAATCGAAAAATAAAGACACATCTTTCGTAAACTCGAAACTTTTTTTGAAATTTTTTTTTTTAATGCAAGACGAATTTGAAAAAAGGTCGATTTTCGCATCGAATCTGTTCCTAGCAACGTGAACAGAGAACCGAGGTGTTAAGCAAAATATATAAATTAAGATTAGAACCATAAAATGTTATTGGACACGTCATAAAAATTAGATACAATAAAAACTAATCAAAAATTATACTGCAATAAATCTTCTATGGTATCAAATGCATTAGCGGCTAAAATATCATATATCATTTTTTTGAAAGGCTTTATTAAAGTACAAAGATATCGTATCGAGAGGGTTTCATTGTGGCGAAGAGAATGTCTGAAAACTAAATTTTTTAACTATTTTTCAAGTTTCGTCTCGTGCGGACGAAATGAATTTATATCTCTATTTTAATTTAACCAGAAGCCTATTTGTAGTTCTTGTTAGTGTTTTCACAATTTCCGTTTTTTATTATAGGCATGTTTAGAAGAGACTTGGACACTCTAACGGCTCTTTATAGAGACATAAGTACAAAGGTGTTCAGTCAGTCCCCAATATGGGGCACCGGTAACTTAGTTTGGAGTCATTCTTATTACGACACAACGCTCTGGGAGAAACACTTGAAAGAATACTTTGGCCAAGAGGAACTGATTCAATCTGCAAGAGACCTTAAGTGCCCTAAAGTAAGAAAATCAGTTTTACAAAAGACACTTTTAATAACAAACTTGTGAAGGTAGCGGTACTTTCGGCAATAGTCAATCAAGCTACAATCTCACCTTACGTATTCAGAAATTACTCATTACCGTGGAAGGTACAATCTCAATATATGGGTAGCCATAATCATAAAATATGGGAAGCCGTTAGGGCATCTGCCGCCGCTCCGACTTATTTCGAAGAATGCAAACTCGGGAATTTATTACACCAGGTAAGCGTTTAATAATCAATTTCGAAGTTTTCAATATTTTTTTGAATTAGGATGGAGGTATTTTAGTAAATAATCCAACGGCAGTCGCCATTCACGAAGCCAAACAGATATGGCCTAATAGCCCAATTCAGTGTGTTGTGTCATTCGGAACTGGCCGAAGTGTACCTGGACATGTAGATTTAAGCAACATTCAAATCAGTAACAGTTCTTCGTGGAAAACGAAATTTTTAAAAATATTGGATAGTGCTACCGACACCGAAGCCGTTCATACAATGTTAAACGATTTATTGCCAGCCAATGTTTATTATCGTTTCAATCCCTACTTAACAGAAATGATAGGGTTATCGGAAATTAATCCGAAAAAATTAGAACAATTAGAACGTGACGCGTTGATGTACCTTAGAAGAAACGAAGATAAATTTCAAGAAGCCGCCCGAGTATTATGTGCAAAAAAGGGTTTAACTCAAAAAGCGTTCGACTGGATAAATACCAAACGCGATATGGTTACTCCTTTTATGAAATAAATGATACTTGAGAAACAGGTAAAAGTCGAGTAAAAGTGAAAATATTATTTATATTAGTGACTGTGATTTAAAGAGATATTTGTACTTATGTATTATATTAATTAAGTGCTGTAGAAAGTAAGACTAAATACCTATTTGCAGAGAGTATTTATTGTTGTACATACATTACCTTTATTTATTTTATTTTTTGTTAATAAAAATGTTTATTACGTGTGAGACTTTAGAAGAATGTAATCATTTATGTGTTTGATTTTGTAGAATATAAAAAATAGTTTGAAGTATTACATTTAAGTAATACACTATAATTTTCATCCGATGTAATTTCTATGAGTTTTAAACTATGCCAGCTACTGAATTAACGAGCGCTCGGGAATTGATCTCCATTGATATACTTCTGAACATAACCTGTATATAGTTGAATGTCTCTCAATATAGGTAGACTTAAAAAAAGTATAAGTTTTGTCAGAACTTCATCTCTCATCGTACGATTCTTTAGATAATGACGTGAAGAACACATCTGCATTTGCATTGGCGAAAAAAGTAGCACAAGACAAGCTGCAAGCCTCGGAAGTTCTTGGGCTGACTTTGGAATGCCTTTTCAGAAACCCATAAAACCGGTTCTTTTCTTCCCAAGATACAGAGCATGGTATTTTGTTCATTACTGCTATTTCGCATGCGACTCTTCAGCAATCTTCAACTGGTAGACCATAAAACATTTTAGAGCACATAATGAGGTAGTTTTTCAATTTCTCCTTCTGCTTTAGTGTGAAGACCATTCCAACTGTAGTGCATATTTCTTTTTCTCTTTCTCACTCAACCACTACAATCTTTTCTTTTCTTCGCATATCTTGATACAGTGACATAACATTCTTCAATTCAGCAGTACGTCTTGATACTGTTTTCATTCATGACCATTTCCACTGCTGTAAAAAACCCCCCCAAACTTCAACTGTTTCAACGTATCTACGGCAAATTTTTGTGTTCACAGCGAAAAATACCACAACCTCGGCAAGTCTGACACGCAACTAATAAAGGCAATAAAGCAGAGAACGATTAGCTGACTTCCTTGGTAGTGGCCCGCAGCGTTTACTGCCGGAACTCCCGTTACACTAAATTCTTCTGTAAGTCCGGTACACGAACTGTTTCACTGTATCCCGTGTTACATTGTACCCCATCCTCCCTTACCCCAAAACTGGTTTAGGCATATGTATGTGATAAAACTGCAAATAATTCTGAAATTAAATGAATCGTAAATAATAAAATAAATAAATTAATAAATGCTTACCCAAACTGAACACTTAAAACTAGCCAAAGTCAATTAATAATGTTGAATTAATATAGTACCACAAAACACTAATATGTTACATCAATCGGTTGATAGATTATACGTCATTTTGAAAAATGTGGATTTTTGCGCATGTCCGTTCTTGAGTAAAATATGAAGTTTCGCTAGTGAAAGGTAGTATGTATACTGTGGTATATAACCCTGAAATTTTAAAATGTATGTACGGCTGATGGCTGGCAGTGGCGTAACTACCGGGGTGGCAGGGGTGGCAAAAGGCACTCGGCGCCAAGCATAAAAGGCGCCGGAAGCACCGCTTTATACATTTATTATTTTACCAACAAAAAATCTGTAGGCTAGAATAGTTGTTTACATAGCAAATAGGTAAGTAAGTAAGTAAGAGCAAAATTGCCGAAAATTAGTGACTATTATTTTTCAACATCCTCGAAATCAGATTGGATATTAACGGAAAAAGAAGCGTCTTGTTCGGAAATTTCAAAAACAATAGAAGTTTCAGTAAGTTTAAAAGATCATAACGATGAAGTAAATTTAAAGCTTGTGAAGTTTCTTTGCAACTGACAAGTGAAGGTTTTGGTTCTGCCGGTGAAGACCAAATACTGAAAACGTTAATAAAACAACCCCACAGACAAAGGTTATTATGGTGAAAACATAATTAAAAGTAAATTGATTTTGGTTTTTACAACTGTTGTAATTTAGTTTTTCAGTGACGCAGATTGTTTGAAAACAAAACAGCTAATAAATTTTTTTAAATTGTTTTAATTAAGACGTTTCGCCATAGCTTCTTTAGTTAATGTCTTAAAATTAATTAATTAAACTGAAAAAGATATGGCGAAACGTCTTAATTATTAGCTGTTTTGTTTTCAAACAATCTACGTCACTGAAAAAATAATTAAAAGTGACAAAATTAAAAACTTTGTTTTAAGTTACGGGTATTGCAGACCAAAAGATATTGATTTTCCAAAACTCAATGGTAGATCGTTCTCCGGGGTTTATTACAGTTCAAAATCTAAAGGCGGCTAAATCGTTGATCGCATTTGGTGGTGTTACTCTGTAAAGTTGGATTGTTGCTATTACGAATCCTGTTGGCTATTTGCTGACAGAAATAGTCAACATTTTAAGTTAAGTTGGCTCAACGGAATATCTCTGTGGAAAAGTTGAAGCCAAAAAATCTTAAAACATGAAACTAGCCGTACACACATTGCCGCTTGCGTAACTCACGATGTCTGGAAACACACTAAAAATATTCTTGATCAAAATTTTCAAAAAAAGTACAAGGAAAACCACAATTTTTGGCGTCGAGTTTTACACAGAGTTTTAGATGTCACATTAACATTGTCTTCCTGTAATCTACCATTTAAAGGACATTCTGAATACGATAATGATGACTCTAAACGAGGTAATTTTCTAGCTATAATACGCCTATTATCGCGTTATGATAGCATCTACAAAAGTTGTTAGAACTTCCAAAAGGTTCGACAAAATATTTAAGTTCAACCATACAAAACGAATAAAATCTTAGATGATATTCGCGCAGCTCCGTTTTATACAATAATTTTAGATACCACGCAAGATATATGCAAAATTGAACAGTTGAGTGTGTTTTTCTTTATATTGTTTTCATAAACATGAAAATAACAAAATCATAAAGGTTGATTGTAAAGAATATTTTACTGGATTTTACCCCATAACAAATGATAGAAGTGCGGAAGGTTTAAAAAGCTTTATAATCAATTTCTTAGAAGAAAAACACATTTCTATTAGAAAGGTCAGGGCTACGACGGTGCTGCTGTTATAAGCGGCGCGGCGCTTATAACGGTTTCTAAGCTAAAATTACCAAGTTAGAAAAAATGCTCATTACGTTCACTGTGTTGCTCATAACTTAAATTTAATTATAAATAATGCTGTCAATGGAGTCCCAGAGACAAAATCATTTTTCGATACTGTTGGGTGCCTATATAATTTTTTTTCGTATAGTGTTAAAAGATGGGAGTTACTTAAAGAATCGCCACTAAGTTTAATTACATTAAAGAGATTGAACTACTAGGTGGTCTTCTAGGAATGATTCATTGAATGCATTACGATTTAATTTTAAAGATGTTTTAAAGGCCCTCACAGAAATAACGTTAAAACCAAGCATAGGCGAAGAAAATCCGAAGCAATCGGACTGAAAAAAAGTTTGAATTTATATTTTTTATTGTACACTCATGAAATTTAAAACTTGGACACCACAATTTCTGTAAACAAAAGTTTGCACATTGTGAAGCGGGCTTAAGGGTATCATTTACAATTCTAACAGCAGGTAGTCTCAGCAGGGGTTATCTTATAGAAGGACTGTAGAATGAATCATTACACTAAGCACGTTTTAGAAAATAGGTAATTTACGTTGCTTACTTAATTTTTTCTTTAAAGAATATATTTGAAGGTATCGCTAATTAAACACCATAGCTCGATTAATTATCGAATCAAAATTTTGTTTAGGAAATGTTTACAAAATAAAATTAGAAATAATTTTGATTTAAAAACGTCTACAAGCAATAACTTTTAAATTAAATCAAAAACTAAACATGGTTATTTGGGTTGACTGATTATTACTTATTTTTAAATAAATCTAACCTACTAATTATTGTAAGTTATTAAAAAAATCATTAAACTCTCTATTCATAATATTTAGTCCTTACAAAATGTATATTTTATGACGTTTCATTTTTTCTGTAGTTAATATAAAAGTGAAAATAAAAACTAAGGCAATTCTTATTGTCAACGTATATATTTAGTTTTTGACAAGAATTTATTACATAATTATAATTAAGATACCAAGTTATAGTTTAAAATTAAATGAAAACTTTTTTTAAATAAAGGTATTACTATATAAATAAATATAAGAAATCAATAATGGGTGTGACCTCCATTATTATTGATACATTCTTGGAGGCGTCTGCTCATTGACGCTATCAAGGTATCAATATAATTAATATTAATCGTTTCCCATGCGGTATCAATGGCTGCAATTAGTGCATTACGGTTTACTGGTATAAAATTTGGCCCTTGTTGTCTTCGGATAACAGCAAGTATTCGAGCCCAAACATTTTCGATAATGTTAAAATCTGGGCTTTTGCTGGCCAGGGTAACAGCTCCAAGTTATTTTCTCGTATCCAATTGCGCACAACCCGCGAAGTATGAATAGGGGCGTTGTCCTTTAACAACAAAAATACATTATGAAAATGTTAATTCAACAGATCCCGAACTATTTTTGGAGAAAGTATAGTGAAATAAGAATACTTACTTGTTGGAAAATATAATTCGTCTGGATAAAACACTTCGACTGAAGGTTTCATAATAGTTTCCAAAATATCTAAATACGCAGCAGAATCAAGACGTCCATCGATAGCCCAACAAACTCCTGGACCCCGCGCGCTAACCCAACCCCACACATTCACAGAAAAATAACCACTTCGTTTTTAGGACATATGTGATTATTTTCGTAACGAGTTCCTTCCATTCTAAAAACTTTTAGTGGTCCATCGTTGCGGCTATTGAACGTTTTTTCGTCGCTAAAAATCACTCGATTCCAAAATTCCAAAGGTTCGTTCACATATCGCCTTGCAAATTCCAGACGACGTCTCATATTTTCGTCACTGAGAACTTCTTTCGCAGCAGCATTATACTTTATTCCCATCTCCTTTAATCTTTTTGTGCAGTTATACGGCATCCGGGAAAATGTGTATCTGCTATAGCCCTGAGTATGTAGCAAATGGTTGTTCTGTTACGTAATGAAACAACTCGAGATCTTGAGCACGTGTAGATACTTTAGGTCTACCACTTCCGATGGCTCTTTCCAAAGTGTGTTCAAGATTCCATTTTACTCGGTAATGCCCTACGGTGCTTTTTGGTATATCTAACATACGTGAAATTTCACGCACGCTACGGCCCGCCGCTAATTCCGAAACAATCCGCGCTTTCAAATCAGCACCGAGATGAGGTGGCATTTTCACAACACTTGAAATTTTAAACTAAAATGGAATTTACATTTCTTACTTTATTTATTGGTTCACACTACCCTTCTCAAACAGTAGGTATATTTATTACATACTTCTAATGACCAATGTAACAACCCTTAGAGCAATATGACTCAAAGGAAGTAAATTAAACAAGCAAGGATATTCTATTGTTATTGAAACTTATTCATAAAGTAAAAGCCATTTCCTTATAATGCTAATGGACAGGATTTTCTTTTAATATAAGATTACAATAGAGGACTTATAAACTTTCGAAAATATCTAATTATAAATATTTACACTGCAATTGCGCTTTTTCCTTAATAATTTCTTAGCAATAACATACACGTTCTTGGTTTTTAAGTTGTCATAAATTTGATATGATATAAATTTGTGTTTCTAATATTACATCACAAACTAATCTTTATTCGCCAAAAATTGTTGCTTAAGTTGTAAAGCTTCGTACACACCTGAACAACAAACCGAGCAACAAACATAACAACGAACCGAAAGTCAAACAGAACGACAAACGATCTTTTATGATTTCCACAATCCGAACAACAAACGGAACGTTTGTGCTGTTCCCATAATTATTTTCAGTAGTTTTCAGTTCATATATATTTATTATTGAGAAGAGAAAATTGCGGAAAACAAGAAGATAGTGCCAACCAAATTTTTACGCACAAAGAAGAGTAAAAATTATAATTTACTTCGCTTTTTTTTATTTTGGAAATTTCCCGCCCAAATGATGCTAATAGGGACATCATTTTTCTTGCATTCTTAAACACTGATTAATTTAAAACATTTTTCTTCTGTCAACTCCATAATATTACCTAAAACACAACAAACCCACAAAAGGGAGGACAAAAATAAATAATTTAATTCTCCCGCATAAGTTTGTTCGCCGTTTTGTTTAGATTCGTCCAAACCTGCAAACGCATTCGCGCGCATTTTCTTTGATGTCGGAGAAAAACCGACAAGTTGCGGGAACGCCGCAAACCGTTCGTGGAACAATCAGGACTTGCGAATCTGTTCTAAAATTCGTACGTAGCACCGTCCAAATTAATGTTCCGATTGCCGTTCGGTTCGTTGTTCTGTTTGTTCCTCGGTTTGTTGTTCAGGTGTGTACGAAGCTTTACAATAAGCATATTAATATGAACTATATCTTATGAAAGGAGAGTTATGTAACTATAATTAACGACTTAACGTTACGTTAGTAGATTCCATTTACTATTTACACATATTTTCTTGGAACATTCGATAATTAACTATCGGGATATGATGACCCTATACTTCGCAGGTTGTGCGCAACTGGATACAAGCAAATAACTTGGAGCTGTTACCCTGGCCAGCAAAAAGCCCAGATTTTAACATTATCGAAAATGTTTGGGCTCGAATACTTGCTGTTATCCGAAGACAACAAGGGCCAAATTTTACCAGTAAAAATGCACTAATGCAGCCTTTGATAACGCATGAGAAATTTAAATTTTGATACCTCTTTTTTGACTACGGTAACGTACAATGAGTTACACAAGCACCTAAAATTTTCGAAATAAATATGACAGATGACTTTCTTATATTTTTATCAATAGAAATTCTTAGTTTAAGTTTCAGTTTTTGTAAAAACTTAAATTGATTATTGACAATAAATGATATTGTTGATTTTTATATTTTGTAAAAACTAAACTAGTTCTAATACTTATTTAACAATGAAGTATTTATAAACTTAAAATATAAGATTATTTAAATATAGCGCAAGTAACAGTAAAATGTCTTGAGTCCTAAAACGATTTTTTATATGACCAACTTTATACCTATGTGTTTGTTGGCGTCAAGATTACCTTGCCACTCGGCGCCGTGAGATCTAGTTACGCCACTGATGGCTGGGTTCACACCATTGAGTTATAGAATACTGGTAGAGGGAGTTCTAGTTCGAATAGTTGAAGTCAAGCAGGGATTGTCCCCACCATGTTGGGATGAACCTAAACAGTTTCTGAGCATTCTGTCATTACCCATGCGCAGAAGGAGTCATGTGATTTTTGCGTTTACCGTATCTGTTTTTTCTACTCGTGTATTGTAATTCATATGTTTTACGTACTTTAATGAAGTTCATTACGATACAGATGTAGAATCAATAGAAATACACCGTTGTCTATTGCACTTGTCGATTGGTGCTGTGGCTAAAAGTCAAACATAAATTATGCAAATTTTACAATTCGTAGACTAGTGCTCAATTATAAAATCAGCGTTTCTATTTAACATTATGGCATCGTAGAAAAATAGTGTATGTGCAATTCGCATGTAATGACTAACATTACGATATGCACATTGCATAATATACTATTATGATACCCAGAAATGAACAAGAGTTTGAATTTATTTTTTGTAAAGATTTTGATGGATTAGTTTATCCATCTCAGAATGTGATTAATGTTGTGGCACTAATCGTATTTTAAAAGGAATAAGTTCGATAGGTAGGTACTATCGTGTCAAATATATTTAATAATTAACAAAAGGCACGTGGATTTAGTGGATATGCTACGAAGGTTCAATATCTATAAAAATATAACATATGCAAGCTATGATCAAATTGTAAATAACAGCATATTTAACAAAAATTTTTGGTAGTGAAGATTATGTAATCATTATAGGTGGATCAAACAATATTACGCATACAAATTTTAAAGATACTATTACTCAAATATCAAATCAATGTAATATTTACTACTGTGCCGTATCGATACGATAAATCTGAAGAGAATGGCCAATAATTAAAGCAAACAAAATGATCTGCGAAACAGTGACAAACATTCAAACATATAGCAATCAATTAAATCTAATTGACGTTAACAGAAATTTTCTTTTAGTGACTACACAAAATATGGTTTACATTTAAATAATAAAGGTAAATAAAATTGTGCATGAATTTAATCAATTTCTTTAAAAAATTAAGCGTAGCAATTTTAACTATAATTTAGTGAACGTATTGGACTATTTTACAAACTTCGAAGAAAACACAAGTCACAAACAATTAATCAAAAAACAACAGAAGACAGTCAATGAGATTTTAATGAAAATTGACAAAATGTTACAAGTAGGTATTCCTTTTTTAGAAAAAAATTAAAACCTACTTGTATTGATATGATAAACAACCCTCTAAATAGCTACATTGATACTGGTAACACTATTAGAATAATGCGTTTTAACACTAATTAAACAAGAAAATATAATCGAATTAAGTATAAATCTATTAAAAGTTGATATTTTATGCATCAGCGAACATTGGGTATGGCTGTAAACGAGCAATGGGCATACGCACAGGCATACACTTACCAGACGAAAACGCTATAAATTGATTTAAAATTTAACTGGCAGTTTGGTAATTTAAAGAAAATGTATAATTATCGCTTTTTATTTGAGGTTTAAACCTATGATGTAGACATCCTTGCGACAGATTTTGATGTTAAATTCATAAAAGTTATAGCGTTTTCGACTGGTAAGCGTATGCGTTCTATTGCAGAAGACTCCGAGATCACTTTTGAAACATTGCTTGTTTACGGAGCTGTGAACGCAGTTACGTGTTTTCTATGACAGTTATCATTCAATTTACAAACTACAAATTCCAGAACTTTTTCAATTGATTCTTTTGATGAAATGGGATTAACTATTTCTGATATAATCTCATCATATTGAGTGAAATTTTGTTTATATAAAGGTTATGTTTGGATTGATCTTTACCACGATTGGTTCTACATCTGTTTCAAATTAGAACGTTCTATGTTTTTCAGTCGGAAATAAAAAAATTTCAAACTTTCTCTTTACTAATCCACCTTTGAGTGCAGATCAACAAAGAGCAACCTCCGATAGGTAGCGCAATCGAACGTGTAAATGACTTGTGGCGTAAATCTATAACAGTACAATCGTAGATTGCACCAAAGCACTCAGTCGAAATGCTATTAGTTGTAATTTTAATAATGATTTTAATTCAAAACAAGCAATCAATAAGCTTTTGCAACTACACTCAGCTAATTAGACTGTATACAGGGTTTACCACGGAACCCGTAGCCCAGGATTATTTTTCATATTCTGAATTATATGTCCGTCTTTAATTAAGATGAGGGTTGTTCTTGAAGCTCAATCCCATCACCAAACCTACAAAATAATTAGATTTAGTTCGTAAAATTAGGTAAATTTATGTAAGTAAGCCAAGGTCATATAGGTTAAACTATAAGAGAGTGAGTAAGTTCAATAATAATGACCGACGAGGAGAAATGCGAGATAAAAGGTAATACAAACGATTTGGCGTTATCAAAGGTCATTGAGGTCAATTCTATGAAACGTTGAATTAAGATTTCTTTGCGGGGCACAAATTTGATAGGAAAGTTTTCAGGGAAAGAAAAGTGAGAAAAAGGGGGGTAATCGTAATATTAACCAATTTCATGAATAATTATTAGCAAATTAGAAGAAAACTGTTGAAAATGGTATTGGTACAACGAGGCTACCAATAGAGGGCGTACTTGACAAACACAAAAAAAACGCCCCAAAATTCACGGTCTTTAACAAGAAATAAAGAAAGATCAAATTTAGCTTTGATAAGATTATAAATATAGATGCACAAGAGACGCTGCCTTCTTCTCAATAAATTCGAGGGGAGAAATGTATCAGAGTTGATGTCACTCTGCAACTAAATTAAATGTTAAAAATGAGATAGAAAAACGACTAATTAATTAAAACATATATAAAACAATTAACAAGCAAAAGAGTTGAAACAAATAAACACTAACGCAAGACGATATATCTGTGTTGTTATTAGAAAATAAGTGTCGAACATTAAGAATAATTACGAAGACATGCGGAGTAAGCAGAGTAGGACACATTCACGAAGGAGTCTACAAGGTACCTTCAAGATAACGTCAAAACTACGGAAATGTCAAAACGAATCCGTTAAACAAGAAAGAAATAATTACCATTCACATATGACCGAAGGTTAGTTATACCAGTGACTACATATCCTAGACTTTCAACCGCTTTAATTTAATCTTAACAAGTTATGAGCACAGAGCAGCAAAAATGAATACGACGGTGCGGATCGAGTATCTAAGCAAAAACAATTTTGACACGGGATAGAAAATACAAGCCGATGTACACTCATGAAATTTAAAACTTGGACACCACAATTTCTGTAAACAAAAGTTTGCACATTGTGAAGCGGGCTTAAGGGTATCATTTACAATTCTAACAGCAGGTAGTCTCAGCAGGGGTTATCTTATAGAAGGACTGTAGAATGAATCATTACACTAAGCACGTTTTAGAAAATAGGTAATTTACGTTGCTTACTTAATTTTTTCTTTAAAGAATATATTTGAAGGTATCGCTAATTAAACACCATAGCTCGATTAATTATCGAATCAAAATTTTGTTTAGGAAATGTTTACAAAATAAAATTAGAAATAATTTTGATTTAAAAAACGTCTACAAGCAATAACTTTTAAATTAAATCAAAAACTAAACATGGTTATTTGGGTTGACTGATTATTACTTATTTTTAAATAAATCTAACCTACTAATTATTGTAAGTTATTAAAAAAAATCATTAAACTCTATATTCATAATATTTAGTCCTTACAAAATGTATATTTTATGACGTTTCATTTTTTTCTGTAGTTAATATAAAAAGTGAAAATAAAAACTAAGGCAATTCTTATTGTCAACGTATATATTTAGTTTTTTGACAAGAATTTATTACATAATTATAATTAAGATACCAAGTTATAGTTTAAAATTAAATGAAAACTTTTTTTAAATAAAGGTATTACTATATAAATAAATATAAGAAATCAATAATGGGTGTGACCTCCATTATTATTGATACATTCTTGGAGGCGTCTGCTCATTGACGCTATCAAGGTATCAATATAATTAATATTAATCGTTTCCCATGCGGTATCAATGGCAATTAGTGCATTACGGTTTACTGGTATAAAATTTGGCCCTTGTTGTCTTCGGATAACAGCAAGTATTCGAGCCCAAACATTTTCGATAATGTTAAAATCTGGGCTTTTTGCTGGCCAGGGTAACAGCTACAAGTTATTTGCTTGTATCTAGTTGCGCACAACCTGCGAAGTATAGGGTCATCATATTCTTGTCAAAAAACTAAATATATACGTTGACAATAAGAATTGCCTTAGTTTTTATTTTCACTTTTTATATTAACTACAGAAAAATGAAACGTCATAAAATATACATTTTGTAAGGACTAAATATTATGAATAGAGAGTTTAATGATTTTTTTTAATAACTTACAATAATTAGTAGGTTAGATTTATTTAAAAATAAGTAATAATCAGTCAACCCAAATAACCATGTTTAGTTTTTGATTTAATTTAAAAGTTATTGCTTGTAGACGTTTTTTAAATCAAAATTATTTCTAATTTTATTTTGTAAACATTTCCTAAACAAAATTTTGATTCGATAATTAATCGAGCTATGGTGTTTAATTAGCGATACCTTCAAATATATTCTTTAAAGAAAAAAATTAAGTAAGCAACGTAAATTACCTATTTTCTAAAACGTGCTTAGTGTAATGATTCATTCTACAGTCCTTCTATAAGATAACCCCTGCTGAGACTACCTGCTGTTAGAGTTGTAAATGATACCCTTAAGCCCGCTTCACAATGTGCAAACTTTTGTTTACAGAAATTGTGGTGTCCAAGTTTTATATTTGATGAGTGTACTTCTCATTACAACAGATGACTGGCCGTATGTGTCTATAATGGCGAAAAGGACACCAAGTTACGTAGCAGCCGCCGCAGTTTGGGATACTGCAGATATTAAATCCAAATCAGACCTAATTTGAAGCATCGACTCTTTCGAATTAAAGGTTGCAAATCGTCAAGAGATGTGGGGACGAAACCTGAATTGATTTATAAATCGAAAGATCCTGCATGTAAGGCTGTTCTTTTAAAACATGTGCTTTTTACTAAAATGTTGGAGAGCAATTATTTAAACAACTTCTTGGACTCTGTTGGTAAACTAACCGAACTCAGTTTAATTATAAACGATGAAATGTTCGCAATAATTTTATTCTACAGTTTGCCACATAATTTGAAAATTTTTGATGTGCTATTGAAAGCAGAGATGGACTGCCTACAACAAAAGCATTAAAAATTTTAATTTTGGAAGAGTTTCGTTAAAGAAGGGCCGGTCTTCAAATAATGCTATGTTTGTAAAAAAGTTTGAAGGAAATCGTAACAATTTTAAACACAATATTAGCCCTGACGATTTAAGAAAACCTTCTAATCTTAAATTTAGTGTAACTTGTTACAAATGTGGAAAAAAGGGCTACAAAGTAAATAGAAATAGGTATAGAAATAAAGAGACTGATATGGTGGTAAAATGGAAAATATGGTTGCGTATGCTGTTGCTAAGGAAGTTGTTTGTTCTGCAGACATGACAAAAACAAACAGTCAAAAATGGATCCTCCACAGTGTGTGCACTTCACTAGACTAGATCAATTGGTTGAAATCAAAAATGAAGAAAAAATTACAGGCATGGCAGACGCTAACGGTTCGAAAACAGTCGCTATTGGTAAAATTGAAATAGTTTTCAATAACGGTAAAAGTGACATTAATTGCTTATTGCAAAATAATCTATGTGTTCTAACTTAGAAATAAACATGATGTCGGTCGGGTATTAAGTGACTTTTGATGAAGATCGCGCCTTAATTAAAAACTCAAATACTACTATTTCGGCAATTGCAAAGAAACAAGACAATTTATTTGTGTTATGTGAGACGAAAAAGGTTGTAAATAAAACATTGAAAAAGCAAGTGCAGTTTCGTTGTTAAAATTTTGACGCATCCATTCCGATTTGTGTAGACCAATTAGTGTTCCATACTTGGGGGTACTCGTTACATTGCGACCTTCACTGATGACTTTTTTCGATATTCGGAAAAAAATAAAAGTGATCTGAAAGAAGTATTTGTTGAATACAAGCAGATGGCAGAGATGTTTGCTGGACATAAAATATAATTTCTTCAAATAATAGAGAAAAATACACACCACACCAAAATGGCATTTTCGAGTACAAAACAGAACATTGTTAGAAATGGCAAGATGATTCAAGCAGCATGTCCTTCTGAATTTTGGGACGAAGCAATTTTGACTGCCAATATCGAATTGATATTTTTCTTTGCCCCTAAATTTTATTCAGATTATAGAAAATTTTACATCAAGTATATATCTAAAATGTGTAGGTACCTACAATTGACCAAACAGTATTGGATATGTTTAAAAACGAAAGTCCAGATTTATATACTATATACCTATATCTATTTTTACTAGTTTGTCTGTTGATCGAAACGCTGTTTGCTCTTCCTCCAGCTTGTGTTGTACGTGTTTCATTAATGCTCTTGTTTACATTTTGCATATAGTTTTGTCCAGACAGATATAGTTCTATAATTTCGTGGGTAGTTTCGTCTTTAATCTAATCTTGAAACTAACCGATCAGATTAATTTTTCAATACATTTAGAATTTTCCACTTTTTGCTCTTGATTTTCCGGTGTTTATACGTTTTTCCTTCATTTTCGTTTAAAGGTTGTTGTTATTATGGTACGTATACAACGCTTTTAATTATTTTCTCAGTTTGTTTGTCTCTATACAATTGTCTATTATTATTTCGCCGTTAAATTTCTTTCTCAAGAATCTTTCAAGTCGAGTCGATTTTTTATGTTTTTTCGGTGTAGACTTCTATCTTATCCTGTCTTCTCCTTTTTTTCTTTGGATCACTTCTTCTCTGCTTCTTTTTTTCTTAAACTAACATCTTTAACTCTTCAGTCCATCATTTTGTTGTGTTTAAATTTTTACTGTATTTTTGTTCAAGAAATTAGTTATTTTTTCTGTAGATTCTCGTTTTGTGTCTCTTATTCTACTGTATATCTTACATGATTTTTCTTTGTACTTTCTTTGATTTTCTTTAGTATGTACTTTTTACTTGTACACATGCTTTCTTTGGTGTTTGTTATTGTAGTTTATAATTTTACATTATTTTCTAAATTTATGTGTAACATTTACAACGTTTCGCTTAGCTTTTTCAAGTAAATAGTAAATATAATTTACGTCAGTATGCGATTTTGACGTTGAACGTGTCGTTAATCCAGTAGCATTACGTTTCTTTCAATATTTGATTGAACCAACTGTTCGATATTTGAAGATCCTCTAGCATAATGTAATGTTCATATAACGATTTCCAAGTGTTTCCATCATCTCGTTTATTAAGGAACGTAAATAAATAAACGAGATGATGGAAAAGGTTTATCTAACACTTGGAAACCGTTATTAACAATTAAAACTTGTAAATTTTAATTGGCTTTATTGTTGTGTTGATGATTTTCTAAATAATTGCTGATTAAAGTATAGCATTTGTTGTAGTAATTTTTGAATGGGGTTGTACTGACATTTCAATCAGTAGGTATACATAAATTGAAATGTATAAATGATTGGTCTATGCAACAATGATGACATTAGGAGTTATCGTCGGCTTAATTCGAAAACTGCGTTACTCCATTTAAAGCCATAAATAATGCTATCTAGTGTAAAATTTTTCGCCTCATCCAGTGGAATAATTCTTATGCCCATTAAAATTTTAATTTTTGTCTTACTGTCGCTTTAGCAAACTGCCTATTTCATTCCCGCCTCCTTCGCATTTTTTTATTTTTTTTTTAAATTCTATACTTTAAAGTTTTTCACGTCCATTAGACAAATTAGAACAACCGGCTATGGAACCTGATCACCACGAGTTTGAGCTTAGATTACGTTTTTGGGATAGTTATTTAACTTTTGCTGATAGCAAGTTCTATTATTACTTTTTGTTTTTATGTTAGTTTGTTTTCTTTTCGTGTTAACTAAATAAACTTATTTTGTAATAATTTAAATAATTTTGTTCCAAATGTATGAGTAGGTACTTTTGGTTTTATCCAAATGCGTATCTCCAATTTCTTAACATTTGTTATCCGAGAAATTTTTCAAATAAAAAACACTAATATTTTTAACAATTTTTATTACTTACTATTTTTGGCATATACATATTTGGTATATACAGTATTAGAATTTTTAACGCCATTTGTCTACTGTAATATTTGTTTCTGATTTGAAAGGGATGATAAATTTAGTTTTTTCCTTCTCCTGTAAAATTATAAAAATTGACTTACGCAGTTTGACAATTAAGGCGACGTTATACGTTCTAAGTAAACGAAATCGTATCTTTCGTTAGAAAAATGACAGTTGTTGAGAGTGACATGCATAGTGACATGGCAGGGTGTACACAAACGAACCCATTTTGTTATTGTTAATTTTTGTGATTTTGATTAACTTTTAAACACCAAATTTGTATTAATCTCAATACCTAAAAATTACTCAATATGTAGTAATTTATTGGAAGAAAACACAATGACTTTTCTCGGAATGACCGACGAGGATCACCTGATGAAAAATTCAGTAGCTATATTTTCATAGATAATTATTTTGTAAGGGTTCCTTCAGGTGGAGGAACGAAATCAAAGACCACCCAGGTTTCAATTTGCAGACGTTTCGCCCGTACCTATTTTTTCTTTCAAGAATTCTTGAAATTATGGAGCGACAGTCGCATTTCTAACATTAAATTAATATACAACAATTATTCTATAAAATAGTTGTAAAAAAAATATAGTAGTGCGCGAAATTGAACTTTGGTGAGTAATTGCTACGCATGCTATTAGCACGTTGCGTCCACATTATGTTCTCGTTGTATGTTATACCTGGATAACTCCTGAGGGTGGTGGAGTGGCTGCTCAATACGGGCAAGGGAGCTTTACTTAGAGCGGTCGACGCGAAAACAAAAGGCCTTTTGGGTTTGCGGGAGGTACTTACCCCTTTAATCCTAGTTTAAGTTTAGTTTAAATCGCCGTGTGTAAGTGATATGTGTACGCAGAGTCTTCTTAGTAGCCAATTCTCAATTGGAACGTTGAAATCCGGCACATTAATTGCGAACCTTATTTCTTGTTAAGCGAGGCTGCTGCTAACGCACGGAACTATATGCGACAGTATCTCTATTCCTGTCACATTCTCCTAGTACTTTAAGATTTGTTTATTGTATTGAATTGTCTGTCTTTCTCTCTGGTTTGTGTTCGATTTAGCATATTAGACTTTAAGTAAAACTTGCTGATCTCCTGTTGGTCGGTTTTATTTCTTTTTTTTACCCAGCAGGTGACGCCTTGTTAGACAGCAGTCTAATTTCTTATACTTCTTTAGGGACCTCCGCGACTCTCCAACGAAGGCGGACGCTGCTGCTCTAACTATTATAAATACTTTATCCTCCACGAACTTGGTGCGCTACATCGAGCCGAATTCCTTTGGTTTATTTTTTTTTAGGTTGTTCCTCTAGAGCATAAGAAGCTTTCGTTGATATAATTCACCAATAAATCAAATAAAACAACGTTTATATACAGGGTGTTAATTAAGTACTTGTACAAACTTTAAAGAGCGAATCTTTGAGTAATTTTAAGATAAAAACTTATGCACATGGTTCCGCAACGGCTTGGTTTCTAAGCTACAGAGCGTCAAAAAAAATTTTTATTTTTATTTGGTCATTTTCAACAATTATTGTAAATGTTGTTAACTAGTTTAGTTTTAGTCTTGTAAATGATCTAAGTTTGTTTGGTTTAATTTGTTTAGTTTGTTACCTGATAATAAAATCAATAAAAGATACCAACATTTTTTTGCTTATTTTTCAATAACTCGGAAATGATCTAACTTAAAAAATTCCAACGCATATTTAACTTCAAACTCATTACATACAAATAATAAGAGTACCTTTTGTATGTAAAATTGAATGAAGAATATGTTTGCCTAGTCAAAAATGACATACAATGCGACACAAAAAAGTTATGATTAATGATATTCAGGAACAACACTGCATGTGGCGCTCTCTAACATTAAACAGAAGTTAATTAATATTCGAGTTTCTTGTCATCAATATACCCAATATCCCGAATTTTGTTCAATTTCCATGTTTATTAACAAAAATCTCTCATGTTTATATAAAATTTTATCTTAAAATTAGTCAAATATTTACCCATTAAAGTTTGTACAAGTACTTAATTAACATGAAGTAGTAAGACATTAAGTAAGGAGTAAAATAAAATAAATATATATTAATAAGTTACGAACGGACGAACAATATTGTTCGTTGTTCCGGCGGACTTCTATACCTACATCTTACACGTTTATAAGTATGCGGGCAATGTGGAGTTCTGTGCGGAATGTGGGTATCAAAAATTTAATTTTTTTAAAATTTTATGATGCCAGAACATTTAAATTCCTTTCATAAATAAATGCGAAACGTTAAACACTTACTGTAACACAGAACTTCTTTAGGATGTCACCTCCGGTTGATAGTTTTAATATTTTCAGCATTTCTGAATTTTATGTTTCAAGTAAAGGTAATTTTGCAGAGGTTTATTTAAGTATAAACCTTTTGTAATGTCAAAACTATGATCTGTTCACTGGACAGAAATTGCTAAACCACTCCTTTATTAGTTTGTGACAATGGAACCAACGCATGTATACTAGTATATATTGACAATAAAAATAAGTAAATTTATAATTAGAATAAACTAACCAAAGTTGTAATTTGTTGTTGTTGTAATACTGCGGTATTAAAAATTGAATCAATAAAATAATTCTATTCGAATTGAACACTGAAGATAATAAGATTACTTCCCAATTACTCAAATTGGGAAGTAATCTATGTCGTTGGCGCTTCTTGATTGTTCTTCAAAAGCCCCTTTATTTGAAAAACTTTCTTCCTAGTCTGGTACAATTAGTAGGTTTAAATAATTGGTCAGTAGAGGTAAATATGTATTTGATGTTTATAAGTCCGACTCTCGTGTTTTCTTCCAACTTATAAAATATTAATAATAATAATGAATAAAAACTCGTCCTATTCCTCCATCTGTTTTTATTTTTAAACATGAAAATTTAATGTAGGTGATAGCGAGTAATCTGGTAAACCATATTGTTAATCTTTTACTTTAAATTACTTTTACTTATTGGCATTACTACACAAAATGGCTGATTTTTTGATTATTAAAAATTTCACCCATTTTCGGTTTTCTATTG
Organism: Abscondita cerata; assembly: GCA_030710515.1. Lineage (NCBI taxonomy): Eukaryota > Metazoa > Arthropoda > Insecta > Coleoptera > Lampyridae > Abscondita > Abscondita cerata. The sequence continues at coordinate 173,580 of JALBCR010004814.1, read as the reverse complement.
GAACATAATAAAAAAACAACGCATATTAGTTTGGAAATGTACTTTATTATATTAGAAGCTGCCATTTTACAATTGAAGTTTTTTTTATATTCAAAAATCGATTATACAGACGCGTTGTACAATGATAATAATTATAGTATCATTATCAGAAACGAACGAAAAAACAAATGTTTAACGCGTCCTGTGTACACTGCGGTTCAAAAAAATATTAACTACTGATAATCATTTCAGGTTTTGACAACTTCTGTACAAAAATACTGATAGTGGAATGTATAATAGGGCTCTTATTCTTTGGCCGAAATGTTTACTTTAAAATAGTTTATACAGGAACGGTCCAACAAGAACATAAATATTTAAAAATTTACAAACTTTTCTAATTTTATAAATATATCAGCATAAAAATGATCTAATCACGAACCAGCCTAAATGAAACGATGACTAAATAAGATGCTTTAAATAAAATAAATAATGAAGATACTCGTACGATGTACTGATATATTTACAAACATTCTATACCATAAAAAAACTATGCACAAATTACCGCTAATAAAGTTTCTTTTTTAATACTCATTGTTGTGTTAGATAACGATAATAAATAATATCATTATACAGGTGATGTGTTCTTTCGATTGTTAATTAATTGCCTAAAAGAGATACAATTACTGAACAATCGATTTTGCATTTAGTCACGATTCCTCTTTTTTTTAAATAATCAATTGTATTTTCGTAATGCGACCAATTTTTATAAATAAATGTTAAAGTAGAGCATTTTCGTCATACCTTTGAAAGAAGAATAGTGACCAATTACTTGTCTCTTAATAAAAGGGTACACCACAAAAATTATTAAAATACTTATATTAAATAATACATCAAATCGCTTGCGAGATTCCATTGGACTAGAATAATAGGACAAGTTTGGTTGTTCACGATGTTTGTGTGGCTCACTTCCTTTTTCCTTTCAGATACTCAATCATTTGATTGTATTTTTCAGTTTCTTCGGATAAAAGTAGAGCCTCTAAGCAACTGGTGAAAAATTTTGTGGAGAAACATTGAGACCTACAAAGTATGGAATAGATTAACATCGACGTACAAGCAATATAAAAAAACGATGCATCAAAAATACAAACAAGTAGTCACAGCAAAATCCAAAAACGTGCTGGACACCTGCAAAATATGTATCGATTTCCCCAAAAAAATGGCAGAAATCCCAACGAGTGTGTAAAAATGTATTCAAAAAGTATGAAAACACTAGGTAGAATGAATAGGGTTAAAGATGTTAATGAAGTGAACTTAAAAGTAAAGTTAGTAGGTTAAAAAAAAAAACGTGTGTGTGTGTACCTAAACCCCCGGTTCGGCCCCATGTAACTGTTTTATCCATATTTGGATTTGTTCTACCTCGTCCTGCAGCTGAAGTGCATCCAAGCACGCTTTGAAGTAGTCATTTGTAAAACATTCTTCTCTGAAAGACAATTACAAAATTCAATGATCGCTAATACAAAGTAATTAATAATTTTTTGTTTTTTTTTTTACCTTTTCTTATAGTTGAGCGTTAGACAAATAATTTACAATGTTCAACAAACAAATATTACATATTGGTATTTATTTAAATTTTTTACAAATTAAGCACGAAGTATGATTAGTGGAAAAACTTAATTTATTTACATAAGTAGCAACTAAATAAAACTATAATACAGAAAACCATAACCAGTGCAACATTAAATACTACTAAAAGAAAAGCGATAAAATCTAAAGTATGTGTTATGATGGTAACAAAGTGTTTAGCTCTATATACAAAAGCTTTTGTTAACCAACAATAAATACTTTTGGGACGTAACCGAAAAATACTTATTGTTGGTTTCGTTAATCTTCACTTAAAGGTTAATTTAAATAGTGCTTATAAATAAATAAAAGTAGAAAATAAGTGTGTCGATGGTAACCTATAAGCGACGCCTGTTGACTTGCTTAACCAAATTATAGAAATTTTTTTTCTCCTCGTCTTCCAAGTTGAAAGCGTCTATGCAGGCTTGGAAATAAGGCGTTTTGAAACAATTTTTCCTGTAAGACACATATACATGCTAAATGATAGTAAAGAAATAACAAATTAAAAAAAGCGGTGCAATCAGGCAGATAACGTTTTAGAGAAGCTGCAATTATTTTAAGAAAGCGAAAATTAGTTGCAATTAATAGAGTGGGAACATCCAAAAACAATTAGTGCATTATCAAATAAGTGTCAACATTGCTATCGCGCACATTTATGGTTTAATTAGCAAATCCGAAACGGAACCGGATGAATATTCTACTATCAATTAATAATTCGTGTGAACTTCCACGCACTACAACAAAATAGTATACTACAATAAAATTTCTGAATCACGTTGTGGAATGTCCACGATATTCTTATAACCCTGAATCTCCGGAAATAGTGCGGATATTTTTAAGCGTCGTTGAATTTTTTTTTGTAAAGGTACAATAATAAAGATACTAACTTGCAAAGACCGTGGATTTCTGGTTCTCTGAAGAGATTGTAGCAGTCTTCACAAATTCTATCTAAGCGTGCATATATACTTCTATCGTAAACTCCTTTGCATTGTTGATCAGCAAACGCTCTTTTGGTGAGGTGATGGGAAAGTAAAGGTCGCGATCTTTGAGCTGGAGTACTTTCTGATATCTGGAATACTAGTGTAAGTACCATGCACACCCACACTCCTTTGGTGTTTGAGGACGTCAAAGATCTGTGATGCATCTGAAAAAGCATTAGTTATATTACTACATTATTTTTTTAATTCTGAGTATTTATCAGCTATCACAAAAGTTCTAATTTTTAGTTTGCATGCATGCAACGCTAGATGCCATCACAAATTAATGTTTAAAACACTATAATATTCAATGCTAATTGAATCTGTGTAATATTTAAGATCACATTAAAAATATAATTTCTGAGGAAGAATGGTACTAAGTAATTAATAAAATCAGGATTTCACCGGAAATCGTGGATAGCAAAAGATAAAATTAATTTAAGTCAGTAGTGGCGATTGTATTATGTCATTGTAATTACGCCCGATGTGAACATTGCATCCAAACTAATTGATCATTATATCAAGGTTAACAATACGTAAAAAGTGTTTAATTAAGAAACGTGCGTCACAATATATAAGCCGATGAGGTTATTGGTTACAACAATTGAATTAAACGAAACAACCATTGATTTTGTGCGTTCCGAATAAAAAATTAGTTGACACTAATAATGTATTTAGGCAGGTGTCTGAATTAGGGTATTGTGTATAGTTGTATGTATAAGTAGATAGATTGCGCAAAATGACAACTTAATAAAAACACAATCTTAGTATAGTGTGCAAAAAAGTAAATCAATTACGTAAAGAGACGAGAGGTCAACGATAAATAATGAAACATCCGATTTAATATTATTTTTGAATTAGTATAGTATTTAGATGGGCGAATGGTAGAACCCTGATATCAAAACTTATTTGGTGTTGGAATTCCAAGAAATTCAAAAGCACGCCTGAAAAGAACAACTACTATGTAGATGATACTCAATGAGCGAAGTGTAATGTGATAGATTATAGGGTGAAACAGTAAATTCACCCAATTACTATTTTATAATGAACAACGATTTTTTGAAACTAATACTTGGATTTCCGGTGTTCTGGTTACCGATTCAAATCTAAATCCTTATAGAAATCAGAAAAGGTACAAGAAATTAAGCGTAATTATTAAAGATCAATAATTTACGACACTTGTGTGAAAAGAAAAAAAAATTAACGTCCGGCGGAATTTAATTTTTTTTATTGAAATCACCTAACTATACCGCTGCAAGTTTCACCGGGAGTAAAAGTTCTCAAATGCGGCTTGTTAAAGAATAAATGATGGGGTATAATCACAGTCTTTTGAAAGAGCAAAAAGTAAAGTTATGACTTCATCGCGGTTTAGCAAAAGACCACCAGCCGCTAACAAGCTCGAGATTTTGCAGATTACACTCTGTGTGCGATTATGCGAATCATACATGACGTGAAACCGTGAGAGTTCTTTTATTTTGTACGTTTCAAAATGGATTTCATAATGATGCCACCTGGAAGTGCTTGGACCGGGACGCGTTTTTATTATGCATAACTGATGTCGGTCGCGGGCGAGAAAATCTTGTTTGCGTTGAAATTAAAAAGAATAAGAAATCCGCAGCCAGAGGTAACTTGATCATGTTGTGTGGCCGATTGCGGTGGTTCTTTTACAATTTGCGCTTTTTCATTAAAGCAAGGCCGTTGATGGCCGAAGGCCTTCCAAGGTATATCTTAATTTTGCGGCTCATTTATTGAGGAAACATCGATCCTTTTTTTTTTGTTGAAAAAAATCAGTTAACAATGTCTTAGGCTTGACAATTTCTCTAAAAATAGAACCAGTTTAAAGATCTGCCAACTGCGATAGTACTAAATAAAGATAGATACACATGGCATGATCTTCTGTTCTGTTAGGTAGTACAACAGGTGTGCAATAATAGATAGAGAAAGACTAAATAAACTTGATATTAAATGTTGAAGAGAAAAGTACGACCAGTTTTTACGTAGCTTCTGTAATATTTCAATAATTTCTTAAGAAATTGTTTAAAGATTTATCTGTTTAATGGCGATGTTCTGAACATTAAACTAATTGCTTTCGATAACCTGCTGACTTTGTATAAATTATTTAAAACATGCTTCGCAATCAAAATGTTTTGCTTTATCAATTTCAGATACACTCGATAATCGCAACCATTGAAAACATCGTTAATATTTATTAATTTTGTTAAGTTATTTTTAACTATGACGTTACCTTTAACGTTTTTATCTTTAGTTTTGTTTCTCCTCGTCGTAAGCGCTAATATATTTACCAAGTCAAATAAGCGTATAATAAGTGTAAAATAAAGTAGTTAACTTGTATAAAGTATAAAGGTGCCAAGAAATCTTATAACACTTAATGGGGTTTATTAATAAACAAGTCAATAAACGCGTTACTTTGAATGCGTGCGATATTTCTAGAACAGCCGTGCGGCGTGAAACTACGTGTTTTATTATTTTGTTATTGCTTTTATTACCATCATCTATTATTAATGTGCGCCGACACCTGTTTATAACTATTTTCGACTTTTTACGAATAAACCTCGTACCAATACGTGCGTAAGAAATGCATAAATAAATGTAAATATCTTATTGACCCGTTACTGTGGGATCACGATTTATTTATTAATTACGCAAAATAGTTTATAAATATTACATTTGTATGTGTTTTTTATGTCGTTTCGTTAGTTATATAGATAATAATTTCCAAATATAGGAGTTTCAAATCCGTCACCGATAATAAATACAATACAAAAAAAATGTTGATTGCTCAAACTTGAAACGCTTAAAAGTGTGTTTTTTTTTTAAATCCGGCATCGAAGTGAGCGTTGAGATTTTGTTATTGTAAATCTGCTACTACAGCGCTGCAGTTGATTTTGTTTGACAGCCAAAATCTGTCAAACAAATTGAATCACAAACTTTCGACATCGGATTTAAAAAAAAATCACGTCATGGTTGAAAAAGGTATTGAAATTTTGAAGGCAATTCCTATAAATATTTAAACAAATCACTGCGAATGGTCCGTCAGTTGACTAATATCTGACTAACGGTTTTTTCAATCCTACACTTAATCATGTTTTTAAAAGAATTAGTTCAACATTCAAGATTGTGACTTACGGCCCCGTTACCATTGGAAAACTTATTAATTCTTTCTAATTAAGAAGGACGTCTTCAAGATAAATTGGCCTTTCTAAGAAAGAACGTCATTATACTTGGGATTGTAAACACCAGTACCATATTGTAAAATCCCGTTTTCATGAAAATGAATGATGATTAAAATTTTCTCATTTTATTAAGAAAGTGATATGTAATAATAACTGTATGTAGAAGAAAGTTAGCAACCTTTGAACTATTTAACTGCTCCCAAATGAAAAAATTAAAAAATTATGCGGACGATGTTTCATCATGCTGGTGGTCTGACAAGAATGCATCTAGTAATACTAATTGAGTTATGACATTGTCGTATGCGTAAACATAACATTAACTCTTATACATTTATTTACAACTGGAAGTCTATCTCGTTCTAGCGCATTATTAAAACTGGAGATTAAAATCGTGAAAGTTAATGCCATGCTAAAATCGTTAACTCTGTTGCAACAGCTATATCAGTTGCACTCGCTGACAGCTATATAGCCTTAACCACTTGTGAGACCTCACACACTCATAAAACTATGACCTCTAGATTTCTTTTTGACAATTGTCGTTAATTTTTGAAATGAAAATTCGGTGACGTCAACCAAAAAAAGATCGCTCCCGAACCGTTAATTACTGAATCAATTTTGCTCCAGATAATGAAAACTAATACAATCTACCTTGTAAAGAATCAAAGTGAGTGGTTTTATTTATTACTTGTAAACATTCTCATTCTTATAAGTTGTAGTTTAACCGTGAAGGCCAACAGTTATAATAAGACTTTAGCAGACAGCATGGCGCTGCTTTTACAGCGAACGCAATTGGCCACGCATCGAATGTCTTAACTCTGTCAACTAGATAGATCTGGTTGTCTGGCAATGACACTATCAAAGTTGAAACTGTAAAATTTTCCATGTCCTATTTACATTTTTTTCGCTTATTTAAATTAATTGAAAGTGACTCGCGAAAAGTGAGCTCGCAGATTTCAGAGTGTTAAAGTATCCAGACGAAACAAATCTTCTGCCAAGTTTATACATTCAGTATTTTTAGAAGAAGTGTGCGGGTGTGTGTGTGTGTGTGTGTGAATGAGGGAAGTTTTACTCACGTCTACATTATCAATTTACGATACTATCATCGTTCAGAACAATTCGGTGCACCAGTTAAAACATTTCAAAAATATTCAAAATACATAATAACAAACTTTTGCCGAAGTTTGCTCTTTATGATTTTAATGAATTGCGAAAATGTACAATGATTATTTATTTTTCCGGTTCACGTTATACTCGTATTAAAAATAGACACGATTTATTCTACTGATATTTCTTCGCAAGTAATTATAAATAGGACTGCTGGATTAAAAGACGCATTAAGGTGTAGAATTTTTTCTAGATTTCGCTTTTTTCTTAAATACGTAATCAATAAAAAAATTTCTAGACCAAGAAATTGGCAATTATCTTTGCGCCTTGAACTGTATCAAATTTCACTAGTATTAAATCGCAAATCAATATCTTAATACTCATTCATAAAAATTTTCCGATGTTAATCTTTGATTTAAACTTTTGCAACCAAACAAAGTGGTGGGCAGTTTTTTTTTATATTAAATTTAGTACATATTGGATTTCGGAAAAGCATATAAAAATCCGATTCAATAAAAACAAACAACATAGTTCTTCAGGTTACGAATGTAAGTAGTAATAAGAATCGAAACTCTTGAGAATGCTTAAATTGACCGCTTAGGCATATTTACCTGAGTTTCTTGGCCCTTTCTAAGAATTATATCTGTCCTAATTCCTTTGGTAAACTTTTCGGATCGATTAATTTAAGAAAATAATATACCAGATGTTACAAATTTTTTTTGTCTAATCGAAAATTATTAAAATGAAACTTACTTTTTTTGTTGTAGTAATATCGGGTTAAAAACCACTTAAGCTATAGTCACTTGTAAGTAAGTAATTAAAGCACACTAAATTTCACGAAAAAAACGTACACAAAAAATCTGATGCAACTTTTAATTCCGGTTCAACTGTATTTTTGTTTTATTCACTTGTAGCACTTTACTTATTGATACTTTTTTTCGTTATGATCGAGTTAAGTAAGCGTCGTTCATTCAGTAGAACATGTGAAAACACATTGACAGATCAGCTTCTGAGGCTGGAAATATGTACGTATGTTAGTTACGGAAGTGGGGATGGAAATTGTGTTTTTAATTAATGTATCAATTTTATGAACTTTTAATATACCATTAGTTGGGATTGTTTAAGTGTCGCTATGATTTTTCTCGACGTCCCACGTAATAGATTATTAATGCTTTTCGAATTTATTTCAATTTTATGTTCATCCATTACAATTAACCTACATTTTGTTTATTTTTTTTTCTAATAAAAATTGCGTTCGTAAATGTATGTTTATCACCCAACAAACAAAATCTAGAATTTCGAAAATTTTTTCTCTATAGGTGAAGTGTAAAAAAAGAAATCTGAAAAAATGACGAAATCTTGTATCCGTTACATCACTTCCTGACAAACTTTTATCTATAATTACTACCGCCCTTCGCCCTTACATTCCTTATAAAGCATTCTTTTATTGTAGTACATACATTTCTTCTTGTTTTGACAGAGTAGTTACATACTTAAATATTTATTTTTTAGTCATCATGAATGTACACAAACATAAGAGTTTTTAAATAGCTATAGTTAATTTGGAAGAAACCCGATTGCTTCTATTTTTAGTAACAATTAGCAAATCTATATTAAATTCGGCTTCGGGACAGAAAGTAACCTTCACTTACAATACGTGACATTTTTTTCGTGAAAGGAAATAAATGGCGCAAGAAATAACTTAATGTTTAAATATGTATATACATAATTTTTATTTGGTGATATAATATTAAAAATCTAATAAACAATCGCAAGAAACTTTTAAGATTAGTATTAATGGTTGGTCAAAATTATTTGGTTTCTACCAACCGCAATCATTTTTATAAAGAATGGTTTGCTTAAAAATTATTGTTTCCGAGTTCTTTTTTATTCTCGGATCAAAAAGTGTAAACGTAGTTCCCGAATGCGTCGTCTTCAGACAACTTCGCATAAATACTTGGGAGTTCTAAAAATTTTCGTGCCGTTTATGAATTAAAAAATTTTAATGTTTTTGTTTAAAAGTTATTGGCACTTTTTCTGTAACTACGTATATATATATAATATCATCTTGGCGTAAAGAATACTTCAAAATTGATAATTGATTCATAATGTATTTATAAGTTAACATTTAACCCTTCTCTTGATAAACGCGTTAAATTTAGCTGAACAGGTCGAGAAATTTGTTTTATTTTTAGTGACGTACATAACGTCCGGATGAAATACTCGTATATTTCATACGAATGTGAAAATCGCTACATAATTAATTGAGTCATCATTTTTTAGTCTAATTAACGGTTCATGTTCGATGTCGGTGTTATTTCCAAAATATGGTGGTACAAACTTTGAAAAATTTTGCAAGATGTCGGTCAAGTGTCTTTTGACCTTTACAGACAAGAGGCAGACTTAAATGATCGGGTTATTTATAAACGTTCATGGTCTTGCTCAAAAACATACAAACACGCACCATTACAACTATAGTCCGCTATAAACCTTGACCCTTTTCACTCTAGTCTCTATTTTACAAATTTACTTATACCATGTTTTGCAAAAGTAGTTTTTGGTACATATGTTTTGATCTGCCTAACTCAAATTTGAAGTTTGTTTTTAAAATTTTTATGGAAAATACGTTTTTTCGTATACAAGAAAACTAGAAGAATTCTAGTTTTTTTGAATAATTGACAACAATGTTTTTTATTGTACCAAAGTTCTTCTTTAAACATACTATCTAAAAGACATTCAAACATAATTATTTCTTTTTCAGATTCTCTAATAGTATTTGTTAGTGATCTGTGATCTCTTAAAAAGAATTAGTTTGTGTTTCAATTTTATCTATGATGTCCAACATAGTAAAATTAATAATTATAGTCGATTCTGTATAGTTATCTCCAAAAAATGCTTGGTCACTAAAATTATTCAGTTAGAGTAAATTTTTGTTAGTTACTAGTGCATTGGTCAGTTTTTTTTGTGAAGGTACAATAAATTATATTATGTTCAACGCTTTTGTTTCTAACCTGGTTTGGTTAGTTTCAATTGCCTAAGAACGGTGGATACCTTGCGAACGCAGCTACATATTATAGTTTCCTAACTTCAATTGAATTTGATTATTAAGAACTCACTGAAAAATAGTCAAAAACTGCAAGAACTGTCTTGATTGCAGATAAAAACAGAAAAGGGAAAAAAACTTTTTCTACAGCCTCGCGCAAAATAACTAATTACAATATTCAAACGAAATCGCAAAGTCGATAAATGCCGCGGAGTTTTATTTTGCGCTCTAGAGCGAACATGGAAAACAAAACGCTCGCTTATTTTATCAAATATGCTATATGTATCGTGGCAACGGAAAACAATTGAACAGCGCCGATTGTTATATGTCAAACTCGGCAAAAGTTATTTGTCAGTATTTTAATATTGTGTCAGTTTATACATTTAATTTTCTCTTTTGGTGTCGTAAAAATAATAAATAATAATTCAATCATTATGGAGAGCGAAAGTGATGATTATATCTGTACTCCGCCTGATATTTCCGTAGCAGCCAAATCCGCAACTTTAAATTTACTCCCAGAAAATACCGACTGATTAAAAATATGTAAAAGGAAGTTGCGATAATCAAGTTGTTGAGATGAATTCTATTGCAAAAATTCACAAAAAAATCGCTACATATTTATACACGTCCAGAAAATACGGACAAACGCCAGTAGAACGATTCTTTGTTCAATTCTGAGGCGATAATCTTAATCCAAAAAGTTATGCGATCCTTCCTTAAGGCGCACGAGACCATTATTTTACAAAGAATTCAAGAAGAGCCGAACTTTTTATTGCATATTCTCTGGAGCGACGAATGCTTGTTTACGAGAGATGGCGTCTTTAATAGCCATAATTTTCATTTTGGGCGATGAAAATCCCAAGGCAGTAAGGGAAATTGGACACAGAGAAGATTTCGGTAAATGTTTGCTGGGGATTTTAAATTCGAGTTGTTGGACCAATATTTCTTCCAAATCGTCTAAATGGAATTGAGTACGTTAACGTTTTAGAAGAAGTACTGGATAATATTCCACTGAATTTGAGACCCAACAGAATTAAACAAAGATTAATCGATTAGTTACATCGATTATTTGAGATAATTCCATTTCTAAATTTCACCACAAATGATTTTACATAGATAAATTTGACGAATTTTGATAAATTTTAGCCGTACATCTTAAGGTTTGATGGTCTCGTGCGCCTTAAGGAAGGATCGCATAACTTTTTGGATTAAGATTATCGCCTCAGAATTGAACAAAGAATCGTTCTACCTGGCGTTTGTCCGTATTTTTCTGGCCACCGTGTATTTACCGAACCCCGAATTATATACTGGTCACTGCTTTAGGCGAGCATCAGCAACTTTGTTAAGTAATAGAGGCTGCGATTTAATCCAACTAAAACGTCATGGAGGATGGAAAAGTTCAAGTGTCGCAGAAAGATATACAGGGTGGTCCAGGTTATAGTAGCAATAATTCACTATTCGATAGTGCATCGAAAAATAAGTCAATATACATACTTTGATTTTTTTTCAAAACGCTCCCCAAGAGATACAGCCTTCAAAGTTTAGTTTTGAAAATCGTTTTTTGTCATAACTCTCAGGTCATTGAAGCGATTTTGACAAAATTTGGTAGAAGTACTTATGTAATAGACACTTCATTACTTGACAAAAGTAACTTTTGTCAAAACTGTTCAGTGGCGTAGATACAGGGGTGCACTTTCCTCCCCATTTTTTAGCCTATTGCCTATTTTTAAAAATGATCTTTTAGTTGGATTTCTAGATCAATTTAGAAATGTAGTTACTCTTGTAAAATCTTGGTTGAGGCTCGGTTTTACGAGATAAATTAATTTAAAAGTTTAAAAACACTTTCAAAATAGTACCTATGGAAGTAACCGTTGTGAAGTAGGCGATATGCACTTTGTTTATGGATTTTGTGATGGTAACGCGTTGCAATCAGTTCAGGAATATCGAAGGCGATTTCCTAATAGACGACAACAACATCGTAAAGTTTTTGGGAATGTGCATAACCTATTTGTGACGCAAGGATTAAAAGTTGGCACCTAAACATCCTAATCATCGTAACGCCAATCAAGTAAGAAGGAATAATTGCGTCCTGCGTGAATTTAACAGAGATCCAAGGACAAGTCAAAGAAGAGTGTCTAGAACTAGAACTATTGCAATTCCCAAAACTACTATTCAACGTGTATTAAAACAAGATCATAGGCGACCCTTTCATATTCAACCAGTTCAGGGCTTACATCCAGGAAATGAAGAACGCAGAATGGTATTTTGTAGGTGGCTTCTGGACTTAAAAATGATGATAATTTTTTAAATAATGTCTTATCGACCGACGACCACAACCAACATGTGTGGGCACGTGAAATCCACATGAAATAAGGCCACGAAATTTCCAGTACGAATTTAGTATCAATGTGTGGGTGGAATTTACAATGGCAAATTATTTGGCCCTTCCGTACTACCGCAGCGGCTAAATTCTGAAAACTTCCATTCCTGGAGACCGAGAATGCTAATATGTGGGATCGCATACCTCTTGGCTTGCGAAGACAAGTCTGGTTCCAGTTAGATGGATGTCCGGCACATTTTGGCAGAATCCTTCGTAACTGGCTGGAAACAAATTTTGTAAGACGATGGATTGGTCGTGACGGTCCAGTTGCATGGCCGCCGCGATCACCGGATTTGACCCCATTAGATTTCTATCTATGGGGTCACCTCAAAGACACGATATATGCGACCCTGTGCTCACGAGGGAGGAGCTTCTACAAAGAATCCAGAATGCGTGTGTAGAAATCAATCACGACGTGCTATTAAGTTTAAGCCAGTCCATCATTAGACGTTGCCAATTGTGCATACAGAACAACGGTTCTCATTTTGAACAGTTGTTACATTAATGTATTTGTAAGTCTTATGTAATTGTTTGTGAATTGTTGTTATTAAAACGTTGTCATTACGATTTATTTAGAGTAGTTATCGTTTTTTACTATTATTATCATCATCAATAATCAGCACTTTAAATCGAGTTCAAAAGCATAACAATACTGACAAGTGTCATATTATCGCCTACTTCATAATGGTTACTTAAATTCATTTATCTCGTAAACCGAGCCTCCAATCAAAATTTTACAAGAGTGACTTTCTTTTCTAAATTAATCTAGAAATTAAACTAAATAATCATTTTAAAAAAATAGACAGTGGTTTAGAAAATGGGGGAGGAAAAGTGACAGCCCCCCTGTATCTACGCCACTGGACAGTTTTGACAAAAGTTACTTTTGTCAAGTAATGAGTGTCTATTACATAAGTACTTCTACCAAATTTTGTCAAAATCGCTTCAATGACCTGAGAGTTATGACAAAAAAACTATTTTCAAAACTAAACTTTGAAGAGCTGTATCTTTCTTGGGGAGCGTTTTTAAAAAAAATCAAAGTATGTATATTAACTTATTTTTCGATGGACTATCGAATGGTGATTTATTGCTACTATAACCTGGACCACCCTGTATAGATGACGCAATTAGCAATAAAATTGACATAGTCCAGAAGATTTTGGGTTCGTCGTGTTTATCTACATGGGTTGTTGACTCACCAAAAACTGATGTAACTAGCAATATTTTGAGTACAACGGATGCATCCACATCGATTTTTGAATCGTCAATAACAGAAGAAATTAAAATGTCAGATATATGTACTCTTAGAACAATAAGCATTCTTATTGTAAACGCAAGAAAAAATAATTTTGTTTGAGCTAATGGTTTAATAAATTAAATTGTAAATTTGTACTATGACTTCAAATACTTTTAACTATTTAAAGTGCCGCTGTAGAAAAATAATGTGTTTTTGAGTCTAAAGTAGAATGCCATGTTACAATTCTTTCTCAGAGACGGCAATCACTACATTCAGCTTTCAATAAATAACTAATTTAACATGTTAACAAGTGCACACGTAAAATCAGTGACTATATATCCTAGACTTTCAAACGCTTTAATTGGGGACCAATCACCGATAGATAGATCGGGACCAATAGATCGCCATCGCCACTTACAGTGGCGTAACCATAAACCATTTAATAACATTGAAATTTATTTAAAATAATTTTAATTCGATTTATTGGTGTGTTAATTATTGAAATATGTAACAAAGATTCCGTAAACATGTACACGACATCAATCCGTATTGGTCCCCAATTAAAGCGGTTGAAAGTCTAGGATATTTGGTGTCCCAAACAAAGTGGCCTATTAGACGTTTATGCGAGAACTAATCGTATTTAAATTTTGAAAATTTGTGATAATATATTATTCATACTGATCTTTAAATGTAAAATAGTTTCGCTTATATTGCACTTTCGGTTGTGCCGTGAAGTCGACATCAACTTCTTTATGTTAAATAGAATGATATGTTTTTTATGATATTTTTTTGTATTTACAAGTTCTAATTTAAAACAACTTTTATTAAGGTTTGTAATATCTACTTCCCATAGTTTTTTAAATATCATTAAATTTAAAAAAAATATTGGTTTGTAGAAGATTTTTTAAAAATTGATATTTTTGAACTTTGTTAACATAAAAATTATATTTGGTTTCCTTATAACAGAAGCTTAGTTTTATTCATTACTGTGATCAAAATATGTTCAGTGTATACAGGACGTCCACCATTGATTCTCAAAGCAAGCTTTTAACTTCAAATAGTAACAACAGATTTTTTTAAATAGAACATACTAAATATTATTTAACAGGTTGATTCAGAATTTTTTTGTGATCGATTGATGTAAGCATTACCTACACTCTATTTCATAAGGTTTAGAAGTTATTATGTATTTTTATAAAAATTATTTTTATTGTGGTAATATCTAGTTAACTATGGAAAAATATAACTATGCATTGGTAGCAAGATATTTATTTGTAGTAAATCAAAAATCTAGGTAGCGGTGCAAGAAAAAAATTAAAAATGTTTAACGGTAGGAGCAATGTAGGTTACAAATACCATATACCAATAAATAAATAAACAAATAATAAAATTGATTTTAAATTAGTTAATATCTACTAAAAACTTAGTTATTACATTGTTCAAAATGACGTCTAAACAACCTTGTTTCGAATAAAGGAAGAATCATTGAAATAGTTTACATAGTAGGTAAAGCATTATGGATGAACGTACATTCATGAAATTTAAAACTTGGACACCACAATTTCTGTAAACAAAAGTTTGCACATTGTGAAGCGGGCTTAAGGGTATCATTTACAATTCTAACAGCAGGTAGTCTCAGCAGGGGTTATCTTATAGAAGGACTGTAGAATGAATCATTACACTAAGCACGTTTTAGAAAATAGGTAATTTACGTTGCTTACTTAATTTTTTCTTTAAAGAATATATTTGAAGGTATCGCTAATTAAACACCATAGCTCGATTAATTATCGAATCAAAATTTTGTTTAGGAAATGTTTACAAAATAAAATTAGAAATAATTTTGATTTAAAAAACGTCTACAAGCAATAACTTTTAAATTAAATCAAAAAACTAAACATGGTTATTTGGGTTGACTGATTATTACTTATTTTAAATAAATCTAACCTACTAATTATTGTAAGTTATTAAAAAAAATCATTAAACTCTCTATTCATAATATTTAGTCCTTACAAAATGTATATTTTATGACGTTTCATTTTTTTCTGTAGTTAATATAAAAAGTGAAAATAAAACTAAGGCAATTCTTATTGTCAACGTATATATTTAGTTTTTTGACAAGAATTTATTACATAATTATAATTAAGATACCAAGTTATAGTTTAAAATTAAATGAAAACTTTTTTTTTTAAATAAAAGGTATTACTATATAAATAAATATAAAAGATTAGTTTGTGATGTAATATTAGAAACACAAATTTATATCATATCAAATTAAACAACTTAAAAACCAAGAACGTGTATGTTATTGCTAAGAAATTATTAAGGAAAAAGCGCAATTGCAGTGTAAATATTTATAATTAGATATTTTCGAAAGTTTATAAGTCCTCTATTGTAATCTTAATACTTAAAGAAAATCCTGTCCATTAGCATTATAAGGAAATGGCTTTTACTTTATGAATAAGTTTCAATAACAATAGAATATCCTTGCTTGTTTAATTTACTTCCTTTGAGTCATATTGCTCTAAGGGTTGTTACATTGGTCATTAGAAGTATGTAATAAATAAACAATTACCTACTGTTTGAGAAGGGGTAGTGTGAACCAATAAATAAAGTAAGAAATGTAAATTCCATTTTAGTTTAAAATTTCAAGTGTTGTGAAAATGCCACCTCATCTCGGTGCTGATTTGAAAGCGCGGATTGTTTCGGAATTAGCGGCGGGCCGTAGCGTGCGTGAAATTTCACGTATGTTAGATATACCAAAAAGCACCGTAGGGCATTACCGAGTAAAATGGAATCTTGAACACACTTTGGAAAGAGCCATCGGAAGTGGTAGACCTAAAGTATCTACACGTGCTCAAGATCTCGAGTTGTTTCATTACGTAACAGAACAACCATTTGCTACATACTCCAGGGCTATAGCAGATACACATTTTCCCGGATGCCGTATAACTGCACAAAAAGATTAAAGGAGATGGGAATAAAGAAGTATAATGCTGCTGCGAAAGAAGTTCTCAGTGACGAAAATATGAGACGTCGTCTGGAATTTGCAAGGCGATATGTGAACGAACCTTTGGAATTTTGGAATCGAGTGATTTTTAGCGACGAAAAACGTTCAATAGCCGCAACGATGGACCACTAAAAGTTTTTAGAATGGAAGGAACTCGTTACGAAAATAATCACATATGTCCTAAAAACGAAGTGGTTATTTTTCTGTGAATGTGTGGGGTTGGGTTAGCGCGCGGGGTCCAGGAGTTTGTTGGGCTATCGATGGACGTCTTGATTCTGCTGCGTATTTAGATATTTTGGAAACTATTACTCAGTCGAAGTGTTTTATCCAGACGAAGATTATATTTTCCAACAAGTAAGTATTCTTATTTCACTATACTTTCTCCAAAAATAGTTCGGGATCTGTTGAATTAACATTTTCATAATGTATTTTTGTTGTTAAAGGACAACGCCCCTATTCATACTTCGCGGGTTGTGCGCAATTGGATACGAGAAAATAACTTGGAGCTGTTACCCTGGCCAGCAAAAGCCCAGATTTTAACATTATCGAAAATGTTTGGGCTCGAATACTTGCTGTTATCCGAAGACAACAAGGGCCAAATTTTATACCAGTAAACCGTAATGCACTAATTGCAGCCATTGATACCGCATGGGAAACGATTAATATTAATTATATTGATACCTTGATAGCGTCAATGAGCAGACGCCTCCAAGAATGTATCAATAATAATGGAGGTCACACCCATTATTGATTTCTTATATTTATTTATATAGTAATACCTTTATTTAAAAAAAGTTTTCATTTAATTTTAAACTATAACTTGGTATCTTAATTATAATTATGTAATAAATTCTTGTCAAAAACTAAATATATACGTTGACAATAAGAATTGCCTTAGTTTTTATTTTCACTTTTTATATTAACTACAGAAAAAATGAAACGTCATAAAATATACATTTTGTAAGGACTAAATATTATGAATAGAGAGTTTAATGATTTTTTTTAATAACTTACAATAATTAGTAGGTTAGATTTATTTAAAAATAAGTAATAATCAGTCAACCCAAATAACCATGTTTAGTTTTTGATTTAATTTAAAAGTTATTGCTTGTAGACGTTTTTTAAATCAAAATTATTTCTAATTTTATTTTGTAAACATTTCCTAAACAAAATTTTGATTCGATAATTAATCGAGCTATGGTGTTTAATTAGCGATACCTTCAAATATATTCTTTAAAGAAAAAATTAAGTAAGCAACGTAAATTACCTATTTTCTAAAACGTGCTTAGTGTAATGATTCATTCTACAGTCCTTCTATAAGATAACCCTGCTGAGACTACCTGCTGTTAGAATTGTAAATGATACCCTTAAGCCCGCTTCACAATGTGCAAACTTTTGTTTACAGAAATTGTGGTGTCCAAGTTTTAAATTTCATGAGTGTACATAAAAATAAAAGATTATGTTCATCTTAAAATCCCTTTCTTCTTTCTTGAGACAGGAATTTATTTTACACACCCATAACTAAAAAGATTTTTTTATATTTTTCTTTATTAAGAATATTTTTTTCGATAAAACTAAATCGTCACTATTATTATCATTATCATAATTTTTTTAGTTAAGTGCATCAACAGCTAGGGTTATTAGAACTTTATACATAATCCTAATTTTTTCTCGTCTATATTAAGCAAAACAGCAACTAGGAGATCGCACACCTCTAAAAATTGAATTAGGCGTTTAGCGCCGAGCGCTTATATATTTTAAAATATTATTATTATTATTATTATTATTATTATTATTATTATTGATGGCATCAAGCGATATTTTTTCGTCGCATATTATAGCTAAAGGCTTTTAATTTTATAATTTTGAATTACATCCTACATTTTATCTTTACTCGTAAAATTCACGTCAGAAGATAATTTGGGTTTTAGAAAACCTTTCATATTACCAATTAAATTTATTCTCGGGGCGGTTTTTTCAATACTGGCGCAATTAAAATTGTGATATAATCGAAACAGTCAAAATTACAACAAACACAAAAATGCTTTTTCATCATTTTTAAATTTAGAAACCAAATAATTAGCTCGACCTTATAAATAATTAATAGCATTAAAAATTAGTAAATTAATTAAATTGATATAATTTAGTACGTCAGTAGAATGTAACAATACGAACCACAACCATGTATATGTTTCTATTACTAAGTATTATACAATAAAACCCCCTTTCAAAAAGTATCTATTGTTTGTAATTATTATACCTTTTACATGTTTAACATAAAGAAATAATAAGTTTACAGATTATATTTCATTCTTTAATTGTGAGCGATAAAAAGAAATTCTGCATCTCTTCGCTTATTATTCAGACTATCCATGTTAATTAACAACGAAAAACCTCCACATGATGTAATACTAATTTATTTTATCTTTAAATTGTATCAGTGAAACAGATGTACATTTTAATCTTCTTAGAAAAGTGTAGTGAAATCAAGCAAAGAATTTTGCAGTACATCACAATCCGAGTTCTTGTAACGAGGATGATTGTGCTGGTTTAATAGAAAATGCTGTATACGCATAATTATTTTAAATATTTCATCACGTTATAATTATTGCATTTACTTCAAGAATTTCCAGTAGAAATTATGCGGTGGAGTTACTACGTCAAGATTTTTTCAGTACTGAACGCTACAAGTCACGTTTAGTTTTTTTCTGACGATTTCTGCATGAATTTCTGTATGAAAGAAAACGTTTTATTTATTTATCCTTGATATTAATTAAAATAATTTGTCGCCTGTTAACGTTAAGTAATGAAGAAACGTCTAATTCCTTTCGAATTCTTTCGCGTCGGTTAATTGAACAAAAATTGTGATTGTCGTTGAAATTTTTGTACTTTCCGGATATAATTGTGCCTTTAAAATCGGAACTAATATCAAATAACTGAGAACATTTTATCGTTCGTAGAGATTGATTGATCTTTGTATACATATTGATTTAGCCAGATAAGTCAATGCCGAAACGATTCAATTAAAAAAAAAATAGTCCAGTCAAATTAGATGAAAACCGGTTGGACCATACAAAAATTCTACAGTTCTAATTTTTTATATGTTTTAAACTATAAGGTAATAATAAAACGCAAGTTTCTGAAAAACCTCTGCCAACCGCGCAGCACCAAACGACAAACAGTAAAAATTTTGCTTTTTGCCTTTTTCCTCAATGAGTAACAGAAAAGAATACACCAAAACAAAATTTGAACACGTTTCGATAGCTAAGCTATCATCATCAGCAAACTGACACCTTATTGTGCAGTTTTTGGTGTTTTGTTTTTTTTTACAGATAGACGATGCAGCTTCGAGTTTCATTACTTTGACCTCAATATGAGTATTACAGTAAACTATTACATAGAACTTGTCAGTTTACTGGGCACCGTAGTGGCACAACGTTAGAATTAATGTCCTGATTTTGGATTCATCTTTTTTCACCCCTTATTTTTTTGTACAAACCCAAACAATTATACTGGAAAAAGCTTAAGGTGTCACCAGAATTTTTTTTGATATTATTCTAAACGCTATTTTCTTACCATAAAACTAAAAAAAGGTCAACTTGAAATTAAAAGTAAGGAGTATACACTCAATTAAGTAAAAATTATGGTCAAAATGTAAGCTCAAAGCAAAGAATTCTACCATTAAATTCAAAGAAATAAACTTCCACATATAGGTACAGAAAAAACGGTTTTTGGACACAACTAATTTCTTCGAATTTTGCCCAAAAATAATCACTTAGTTATAATAGGAATGTTTACAAAAAAATTAAACCGTTGGAATAGTATGCTAACGTCCTAGTCATAATATTAAATGTATAAATTTTAAAGAACAATCTGTACTGTATTGCGATTTTTATTTATAACGGGAGTTTAAATAATTTTTTTTTAACAAAGTCGTCAACTGATACAATATTTAGGTTAGAATTCGATGTATTTAAAGCCGGTTTTATGCAAGGCGTTTTGAGTCGCGCGTTCTAAAACTTAGAAAATCGACGTGTTACGCATCGGTCACGCGTTTTTAATTCGTTAGCTGACGCGGGGTCGCTTTAAACGAACGTATGACTATGCATTTTTTCGGTTCTTGTAATCATTAACACACGGATCCCAAATGACACTTTGAGCCTTACAGAATCAATCAAAAGTTCAATGTTAAAAAAACCGCCTGAACTTGCATCCAAATCGGTTGGCCCACTATTCAATTCTGTAATCTTTAAAACTCTGATACAAAACGCGTTGCATAAAACCGGTCTAAGAAATTTTTGTCAATTTTTAGCTTATATTTATGTCACATTCCACGCCACCATGCCTTATTTTTCTGTACACTGTAAAAATATTTAAATCAATTCAATTCCACGGCTGTCCAGCCCAGTTTTTTATTTCAACACTTGTTATTTACTATTGAAATTCATGTTTAGTTTAGGAGTTTGACACTAACAAACAATCAAACTCAAATGACATTTTTAAACCTAAGCTGCGCATGCGTCGATAGGTTGCATTTTATATCTCTTCAAATTTATGGATTTTAATTTACACTCATTTTTGCGTAAAATATTTTTTGAGGAATTTGATTATTATTACGTGATTCGACAACGTAAATAAAAAAAGTACTTTTAGAAGTTACTTTAGTAACTGCCAAGTAACCGTATTTAAAGAAAAATTTAATTCCATATTTAAACATGGTCAGGTGTACGATTACCTAATGTTAAAAGTAATTTTTACTAAAACTAGTTTTAGAGACAGATTTAAAAACATCGGCGAATACGGCTTAATATGTTTTCGTTATAATTAGGAAATACTGAACGAGAGGTTTGTATTTTGCCGAGTAAATTTGGGGTTGCCTAATGAAAATCTATTGTTTAACAAATTGACGAGATAAACTGTTTTTAAGTTGGCAGTTTTTCCAGTCAAATTGCTAAAGAAAGCAGATTAGAATTTTAACAACACAAATTTACTCGCTAAAATACACTGCTCAAAACAATTAGAGGAACAAAAATATTTTTTCATTGGATAAAGGTATAAACATGATATTAATAAAGTACATTAGTTGTGGTTATTTATTTATTTATTTATTGCTTATGTCAGTAATAACAAATGAATAACGCTGACAATTAACTTTTCAAATAATTCCGCTATGTAAGCAATTGAATCTTGTGCTTATTTTTAAAAGTTAAACACTCGTTATATAGAGTTAGTATCGTGTATGGCCTCCACGACATTCGATGACAGTTTGGCACCTTCGTGGCATGCTCCAAATAAGATTCTGGATTTCCTCTTGCGGGATATTCTCCCATTCCTCCTTCAGAGCATCTCCAAGTTGCTGCAGAGTTTGTGGAGCTTGATGTCGGTTCCTGACCTTCCTCTCTAGAAGATCCTACAAGTGTTCAATAGGGTTGAGGTCTGGGCTGACCGCTCGCCACTCAATTACCTCAATTTCATTCCTCCTCAGGAAATCCCTGGTGACAGCCGTAGAATGTGCCCTGGCATTATCCTGCATAAACAGAAATCCAGAGCCTACTCCAATGGCAGCAGGTACTACATGCTCTTCCAGAACGTGCTCAATATACCGGACAGCATTCAGTCGCTAGAGAACAAGTACAAGGTCCGTACGATTGTTGTACATAACTCCGGCCTACACCATTATGGAACCTTCTCCAAATCTATCAATTTCCTGTACAGCCTCTGCAGAAAATATTTCTCCTGGCCGTCCCCACACCCTCAATCGACCATCACAACGTGTAAGACAATACCTGGATTCGTCCGAGAAGAGCACAGACTCCCACTGGTTCAGGTTCCAATCACCATGGTTTTCAGTATACGTACGTCTTGCTGCCTTATGACCATTTGTTAAGCGTGGATTCTTAACTGGCCTTTTTGGACGAATATTCTCTTTTCTTAATCTGTTCCTTATGGTTTGTGGTCTGAAACCCGGATTCCGGAAGCCATATGAAGGTCATTCTGCAGGTCTTTTGCAGTTTTTGTACGCTGTCGAAGAGCAGAAAGAACAACGTATCTGTCATCCTGGGGGATTGTTTTAAATTTACGGCCCTGGCCACGTCTTCTACAATACTGACTTGTCACTCTGTGCCTGTTGCGTAACCTGGACACCACCCCAAGCTCTCTAGCCACTTGTCGCAGAGATTGACCTTGTCGTAAAAGATGTAGAGCATGATACAATTCAAACTCATTTAAATGCCTCATTTTGTCAGAGACTTCAATAAACAAGGCAATAATCAACATTCGTCACTATAGCAACATCAGGAAGCTTACCAATTAGAAGTGGCCAGTGCCACTTAGGCTATGGATCTTTAAAATTTGTTTCCAATGATAACATTAATAATTCAATTTACATATTGACCAACTTTCAGCATGACAGCTTTAAAAAACAATTAATTATTCAATTTATTACAAGTGTTCCCCTAATTGTTTTGAGCAGAGTACAAACCTCGAGTGTAATTCGGCATGACAATTTAAATAACAAGAAAACTAGATACTGTCTAAATATTTATTTTGGATAAATATAAATCTTAAATTGAATAAACGGTCAGATTGACAAATTTAAATATCAATGGAGACGGCGATATGATTAAAAAATACTAAATGAAAAAATCACTAGTGTATTGATTGCTGGAAAAGTTGCAGGTAACTTTTGCTGATGTCAAAAATGCATTTGTCGGTTATTAACTCACAAGAGGTTGATTTTTTAACGGGTAATTTTTTTTTTGACGAAAACAATTTTTCCATGAAAATTAATCGAGAATTTAGAGCATGGGAAATCGGAACACGAAATATACCAATTTTTTCGTCCCATAATTCAAGAATAATTTTTTAATTATTACAGATAATTATAATAATTAAAAACGACTATCGATAACTTTATCTATATTTTCAAATGAAACATATGATTTTGGATAAATTTTAATTGTTTGGCATAAATTTGTAGGATGACAGAAGGGTTACTCGGATAAAAGCGGGGTAGATTTTTATCGATTTTTTTCACACTGCCAAATTCACCGAAAGATGTAAAATTTTGTAATCTATAATATTCTCTTTGCATAAAGGTGAATAAATACTAAATAAGTATATTTTGCAATGGCCCTAGGGCCCAGAACATTACATTATTTAATTGAAGCCTAACACATACCTATTGCTTTGAAAATGTGTCTTATAAAATAGTTAGATAGAAATTATAAAGTATACATAAATTATGATCGATATTGTACGTCGTCGCGTTACAGACATCTTGCAATAAAATTTGCGCCAGACAAATGAACGGAGTGCCCTGGCAGCCCCCATCTCGAAAATCTTAATTTACAATTTCACATGAGGTGCCACTTGACCCGCCCTGTAAATTGAGATTTTCGAGAGGGGACTGCCGGGGCACTTTGTTCATTTGTCAGCAAATTTTATCGTTAACAAAAGTCCCTTGCAAACATGAATTGCCATTCTCGACCATATATCAGTATTTTTGAATTTATTTTATATTCGAAAATAGAGCAGTCAGGGCTCTTGCCCCCCGACCGAAATAAGATGAATACACCTGTATAGAGAATTAACTTTCATATGAGGTGCCTGCCGACCCATCATGCCATTTAAGATTTTTAACATGGGGCTGCGGGGCAACCCTTATGTTATTTTGAAGTTAATTTGTCTTCAGAAGATGTTTACCTCCAAAAAAAAATTAACCTGTCCGATCGTTTTTTTTTGCTTACTATCCACTTCCTATGTAATTAAATGGGCTTCCGCAAATGAGTCGACTGGTGTTCGTTTCGAACCGATATGTTTGCGTCATTCGTCTCACGCGATCTGTTGAGAACGGGAAAATTCCGAGTACACGAGCAAATCATACAAGAATGGATCTAAGTAGTATTTGTTTTTGTATCTTTCAGATGTGGAATTTTAATAACACGAGAACATTTTTAAACGTTTTTGGGGACAGTGTAGGTATTAACAACTTAGTTTCTGTTGAGAAGTTTCTATTTTACTGATATAATATCGTGATCATTTTAATATTTTTGACCACTGACAAAAACCACTAATTGACAATAAAATCTATAAAAAATATAATTTCAAAATAAAAATGAAATTTAAGATATTGAAGAAGATGATGATATATCAATATAGTGTATGTTCCTGTATAGTTTAACTATTTGATAAGAACTCAAGTTTTTGCAAAAAAATTGCCTAAAATACGTTTTTTTCATCACCAATAGCTTGTATTTATACGATTCTTGCAGTAAACCCACGATGCAGTTTTTACATAAAAACATTGTATGATTTTTCCACTTGACATTAAGATTTAGCCACCTGCTATGATACTCATAAACTCAATCGTCAATTAGTTAGAAAAGACATAAAAGCTAAATGTAACAACTAAGTACCCAATAACCATAAAATCACTATCGAATAAAAATTTTATCATCAGAATTAAAATTAAATGTTTCTAAAATAATACACGTATTTGTTGGTATTCAATAAATGTGTTGGTGTATTATTATAGTAATTTTCTCAAAAACAGCAAGTTATTAAAAAGGAAATAAACTAAATGATCAATGATTTATTACAGAAATTAATTACTTATAATTTGACATGGTGAATCGTTTCTATTACTAGTGTATAATTCTAAAAGATCTTAAAATTAATGAAAACTGCGTTTTAATTTCATGGTAAATAAAAATTGTTAATAAAGATAATATACAACAGGAAACAAATAGATTTGAATACCATTAACCACAAGCATTTGATATACAGGGTGGTCGAAAAATATAGGTCGCAAACTAAGCAAAAAGGTTATGAAAATTTTTCTTATAAACTTTGTTCAGTTGGGATTACTTAAAGAGGTACGGCCCAATAAAGTTTCAATACCCATTCATGGCCAAATTTTTAATTAATTTTTTTAATGAATTTGGGTTAAATTTGTCAATGTAAGTCGACTACAATCAATTATTTTTTAAAGTGTCCAAATTTAAAATTTGGCAATAAAAAAATGTGTTCCAATTTTGGAACTTGGCATATAATAAGTTTTTTGAAAATTAAATTTATTTACGAAAATACAAATGAATATGAAAATACAATGAATAAAAACTATATAACGATAATGACTTATGTAGGTAAATGAAAAGTTTTAAAACAGTTAATTGGATGCAAATTTACAAGACATACCCCACAACCAAAGGTAGTGTTTTTTTTACACACTTTACAACGATTTTGTCTAAATGAGTCTGGATAGTGAAATACCGAAGTGTTATTTGTTACTGCTGTAGGAATGTTATGAAAAGTGGTTCTTTAACGGTCTTCGGTCTACCTAAACACTCTTTTTTTCGCCCTAACAATAAGTATGTTTGCGCAATATATCTTATAAATCCTAATAAATCCAAAGTTGCAAGCTTTTTGAAACTTTCTTCTTTCGCCACGATATTATTGTCATGACTAATTCTATGTAATAACCAAGCATTTGAAATAGATGCTGAGAGAAGGTGGGTGAATATTTGCCACCACCATTTATTATTGCGAATTTTTATTCTATAGTTGGAAACGTTCCTATCCATTAGGTCAGTTCCACCCATATGACAATTATACTGATTTATTGCATGTGGCATTTCCACTTGTATGTACTTTTGTCGGCTGCGGAGTACCTTTTACAAGCTTTGTTGGATTAACTCCAAAACAATTGGATGCTACCTGCACAATGGAATTGTCTTTCCACTGAATTATAATAAGATTTTTTCGGAATTACAGAATGAATCAATTGATCCCCTTGCGGAGCTTTTCATACTATTTTTCTTCAAAGGACAATTTCCAATTCGGTTTTCCCATATTGTTCCCGTGCACCCATACCCTAAATTAGTCATTTTTTCCGTTAACGACAAGCCCGTAAAAATTATCTGTAAAGAAATTAAAACGACAATCTGTGTATTTAGCATTGAGCCTATTTGCAAAGGTTAGCACTACAGAAGCCCCCAAACCGAGATCGCCGTCATCTACCATTCTAGTTCCTTTACCTTGATAAGCATCAGTGCTAATAAGGTAGCCGTTTGATAGATTCATTGACCAGAACTTAAATCCATATCGTATTGGTTTCCCTGAATCCTTTGCTTACAGCTGTGGTGACTGTAATAAGGAACCATAGATTCATCTACATCGATATTTTTTCACTCGGCATGAAATGAATAAATTTTTCATTTAGATGTTTGATGAGAGGGCGTATTTTAGCAAATTTGTCGTTAGAGTCTAGTTTTGTATTATCAGCAAAGTGTAAGAATTTTAAAATTTCTCTAAACCTATTTCTGGACATTGCGCTGGCAATAGCTGAGTTTCGAAGATCACTATCTAAGGACCAATGCATATCTCTGCGAGGTTTGGAACTATATCCCGATATCAATAAAATTGCAAAAACACTTTTAGTTCCTCAACTTCTACAGTAAACGAACTATTTGCATCCAATTGTTTTGCGTACAAAATACTTTGTTCTTTTATAAACTCAAATAAACTACTATCCCAGAAGAGTTCAAACAATTCTGTACAATTTAGTTTCTCCATGTTGTTGGCCGCTGAGTATGTATTCGATTGCATTTTATCTTCTACACTTGTGCTTCTGATCCACACTGATGAGAGCTTTGATCTCTTTGATCCTCTTTTTGGCTTTGAGATTTTCTTGGCATCTATATTTTCTTCATCATCATCACTGCTTACTAGATCGGGAATATTTTTCGAACATCTAGCTCGTTTTATACGAGGAGTCGAATAAGAAATTACAGGATCTTCTTCATCACTGCCATTATCCGAATTTAATTTTTGCGTAATAAGTGTAGCCTCTGCAGGAGCCCTTAAAATTTTTGATGATAATTTATCGGCAAAGTTTTCTACATTTTCTTCACCTCCGGACATTTCAGAATCACCATCAGAGTCTCTATCTGGAGGTGTTATAAAAATATCCGCAGCATGAAATTCGAGTCCTGCAATTTATCTAGAAGTTCATTTAGACTGCTTGCTGCACATCCTATTTTATTTCCATAAAAGGATTTAGCATTCATCGGACCCAATCTATCCATAATAACTGAAATAAAAATATAACTCCCGGTTACTAAAATAAGTATCTACTTTACGCCATGTTCCAAAATTGGAACGCTCAAAAATGTGAGGTTATACAAAAACCGGCATATATTTATCTGTTTTGTGTTTGGAGTTCAACTAAATAGGTTTCATAACACCATAATATCAATTACATAAATAAAAATTTATACATGTATAACTTACCTTTACAATTGAAGAAATGTTTTATAAAAAATTGAAAAATTTTATTCACTGTATCTCAGCAACGCTATCTTTCGTTCAATCACTGCGACTAAAGTATCAAATTGGCGACTCAGGTGTATTTATTACAATTTTAAAACCAAAATTAAGATATGTGGCTCTATCTGTCATACAGAAGCTAAAACAATGAATGTTCCATTTTTGGAACTTAGCCAAGAATGGGTTAAAATTGGTTTTTTCTTATTATCTCAGAATTGAGTTAAAGAAAAAATCTGAAAATGTATATGGTAAAATACGGTAAATTGATACTCAATTTAATAATCTTTTCAAAAAAAAAAGATCTTAAGCAGTGGCATAGATATCGAGGTAGCAGTGGGGTTGTTATTTAAAAAAATTGTTAATCTTAGAAATTTTGATCATCCTGTACGAATTTTGGAATAAGCAATTTATGATGGACAAAAAGCGTTTTTTCAATGTTTTCGTTAGTGTAATATTTTTCGAAAAAATCGTTTTCTTTAATGTCTGTTTTAACTTTTTTATCAACATTTATGTTATAAAAATGAAATAAAAATACAACTACGGTCATAAAAACAATTGCAGTTGTTTAATTCAGAAAGCCTCGTATTATTTATTTAAAATTTGTATTTTGCTTTTAAATCAAACGAAAAACAGACAATAAAATAAAACGATTTTTCTAGAAAAATATTACATTAACAAAAAATTGAAAGAACACTTTTTGTCCGTAATAAAGATGCTTATTCCAAAATTCAGTACAGGGTGATCAAAATTTCTAAGATTTGCATTTTTTAAATAATATTCTTACAGCTACCCGGTATTAAAGCTACTGCTTAAAATATTTTTTTGAAAACTTTCATAAATTGTGTATCATATTAACGTATTTTACCATATAAATTTTCAGATTTTAAACTCATTTCTGAAATAATAAGAAAAAAACCAATTTTAAATTAAAACTTTACCTGCTTAAGAAAGCCCAACTGAACAAAAGTTTATAAGAAAAATGTTCATAACTTTTTATGCTTAGTAGCGTAGTATTGTTTGCGACCTATATTTTTGGACCACTTTGTATATGTAAATTTTTGCTTTTGTATTTGTTCTAATAGTATACGTATAATATATTAAGCTGACGTAATTATACGCGTACGATTTCTGTGTAAGAATCATTATTTTAATAAACTCCGAATTAATTATTCTCAAACATGACTGTACTAAATAAAAAAATTAATTTAAAAGTGAATCAATCACAATCATAGTTGATTCATAAAAATGTTACATTACCTAGTTTTCTGTGACTAGTGGTAATGGAAAAATTGCTTTTTTTGCAATTTATTGTAATTAGAATTAATTGCAGAAACATGTGAGCATTTAATCAAATTTATAATTCTGAATTTCGAACTAATTGACAAAGAAAATCTTAATATATTATTTACAATCGTAAGATTACAGTTAACTGAATTAAAATTTAAAACTGAGTATATTAAAAGTTTAGAGTATTAGTGGTCGCATCCGTTCAGTAAAGATTTTCGTCATCATGAATCCTGTGGAAAATCAAAACTATTATCATGAACAGAAACAATTGTTTCAACTAAAATATGCATTTCAATTTTGCCGATTTTATAGCTGTAAATATAATTAGATTGAGCAATAATAGATGTTCTCAAAATTATGTATTTTAGGATGTACCGGATGTCCGGAATTAATGAGCCAAAAACTTGGGGATGATTATACAGAAGAAAATAATCTACAAGTACCTATAATATTGTTTTGAAAACTAAAAAATAACTGCAGGGGTTCAAACTCGATTTTTTGAAATTATTTTTTTTAAATAACGTTTTTATTAATGTTTAGATTGTTTTCAAATCTGGTACACTATTTAGTAGCATAATTTACTATTTTTGTGGAAATTTTGATGTAAATCTATCAATGATGGATGTGCACTAGTGCTTTGCATTAAGGCACATACTTTTTTGATCGATATTATTTGTTACTTTTCACTTGCATGAATAAAGAACGATAAAATATCTTCAAAAAGTCCTCTTGTTTAAGCACCATAAACTACACGGTTTTTGAAAAAAATAAGTTGATTACATTAACGTATAGAATTCGTTTACTTGAAGAAGTACATAATGATTCATAAATATCTGGCCTACGCGCATATACGAGCTCCTGAGCAAATTCACACTATAAACAGACGCTTCTGAACACATGTTAACCTCCCTAAAATCCTTATAATAGACTCGCCGACGAAAACTTGTTTCTACGCATTGTGTACTTCTTAAAGTAAATGTTCTTTACCACCAATTCATTTTAAATATTAACAATAATTATGCCACGAAATAGAAATACCTGTAAGAAATAAATTTTTACAAACAAAAATTAATACTAGTTTCTGATAAAATAATTTAATTCTTCTACTATTTGTTTCATCAGTAACAGGCACAAATGTATGTTTTTATGCTAATGTTTCACACATCCCCCTTTTAGTATTAAATAATCAAATAATTGAAAAGCTTTTTTTTTAAACCGATTTATCGTGTTTAAATAAGAAGACGCTTTTGATTATACAGAATGCGCCATTAGTGTGAGGAAGCTGGATACCGATTTTCATTATTATAATAAAAATAAAAACATATAACATATATCAGAAAAATTTTAGGTATAGTTAAGCTACATGTTTTAAAATTATTTACATTATACAGTGTGTTTCATTTCTTGTAGGTAGCGCAAAGTTATGTTTATTTAAATGGAACACCTTGTATATTATTATGAATTTGAATTGCGCTGACTTTAGCCATCACGCCAATATAAGGGTTATACAGATACTTTAAGAGATATTGCCATTTATAACCTAATGTTTTATTCCGGTATCTCTTACATTAAACAAAAGAAAACATATTTTTTATCTGTAAGAATTTTCTAATATCGTCTAGTTTCTTCTCAATTTTGAATAGAGTGTGATCTATTACCCAGTGGCATACTTTTTTTTTTAAATAGATCACCCTGTATTTTATATCATTATAAAAAGTTCATTAACTGTACTTTTAATTTTGTATAGCATTCCTTATACTTAAATTTAATAGTTTCCGAGATATTTCGTGTTTTAAATTTACTTTTGGATTTTCTGTAAATAACACAAAATATTCGAGTTGGGTATAACTATATAAAAAATCGGATCCATCTTTCTTTAATTATGTTTTATTTGGAGACGAGACAACGTTTCACAAAAATGGCAGTATAAACAGACATAATTTCCACTACTATTAAACTTTTAATCCCCATAAAATTTTTATCAACAATCAAATAAGATGGCCGTTAATAAATGCTAGTTTTGGGAAATTCTGTCATAGGACCACACTTTTTTGAAGATCATGTAAACGTGGATATTTATTTACAATTTTTGGAAAACATATTACCAGAAATATTAGAAGAAATACGTATGAATATTGATGCGAAAATGTGGATTTTATATGTCGGCTCTCCAATGGACTATAATGTTTTAGTGAATGAACATTTAAACACTTAATTATTTTCTTAAAAAATGGATTGGAAAGGGTAGACTGATTAGATGGCCTCCACTCGGTCTACTGACTTAACGAAAATGGATTTTTTTATGGGGTGATATATTACTGAGATATAACAATCACGCCACACTAATTATTGTAACAATATCTCCACCAATATTAATTTTACAAAAAAGTTGAGGAAAAAAAGTTGATGGAAATTCTATTGTTTGTAGCTCTTGGTTGAACCATTTTTTTTCTAAAACGCAATATTATTTTTGCTTAAAAGGACGATGTGGAGTTCTGCGGTAAACTCTTGTTTTTTATTTAATTATGAAACAACGATTAAGAAAATTGGTTTTAATTTTTTTTTCAATTCATTAAAAACAAAGAAATTCTTCTCCGCATACAGGGTGCCTGAACCGCCATTAGCCGTATACGGAAAAGTAAACATGGAAAAAATTAAAAATTTTGAGAATGACTAAAAACCAATAGGGCAAACTCAACTTAAATATTTTCGTTCTGATGGTACTTCCGGTTATACCGAAGTCGACACCAACTTTGTTCTTTTAAATGAAACATCCTATATATTACTGCATTTTCGGATTCTACGTTAAATTTTAGGGTCACTTTGTATAACATTCCCTGTTGCTCGGATCTATAGATTTTAAGATATTAATTTTTTAGTAAAATTTTCATAGATGCAAAAGTTCACGGAAATATCAGTAACTTCTTTTGGAAATTCCATATCCGGTTAATTTTTGGTTTGTATAAAGAGAATGGACTGTAGCAAACGAAGATGTGTCCATAGATTAAAAAATGTAATACTAAGTGTTTCATATTTGCTGTTACATTTTGACATCTTCAAAAAGCAATAACTTTTTTAAGTCAAATGGAACACCCTATATTTTTTTACTCTGTCGGGTTCAGGCTGAAATTCTCTTTCAAATCATATAAACATTGTTAGGATTATGGCTACTGCTTTTGGAAAGGTTTGCAATTTTCTACTATTGGTCGATTGATGTATACTTTTCCGTATACGGCTAATGGCAGTTCTCGGTGAGACATCCTGTATAATATAGCTGTAGCTCTAAGAGGGTGTATTTTAGGGCACATGTTTATATGAAAAAAAGTCTTATTTTCATCTCAAAAATACGCTATTAATATATTTGTACCGAATTTTGAAACACCCTGTATTGAAGATAGAGTTTATAAAACAGCTAATACCACTAAAGAAAATATGACATAGAGAATTACAAATGAATTAAAAAGAATAGACACAAATGTATTAAGAAATGTAAGTCGAATCTTTTGACGATCGTTTGCAAATGTGTATTGATGTACAATGAGGCAATTTTTTGTGATTTTGATGTGTTCATAATTTTATTTCGTTTTACTTGTTCAAAAATTAATATTAAGAATTTTTATAACCAAAATGTGAAAGTTATAGTCAACTCGAATATTTTGTGTTTTAATCGAAAAGTAAACTTAAAACAAGAAATATCTCGGTAATTATTAAATTTAAGAATAACGAATGCTATATAAAATTAAAAGTGTCGTTAATAAACTTTTTTATATTGATGTATAAAATATCGGGTGTTCTATTTAAAAAAAAAAAGAAAATGATGTCACGGAGTAATAGATCACCCTGTATTCAAAATTAAGGTTTATCAAAAATGTAATGCTTTGAAAAGAAACTAGACGATATTAGAAAATTGTTAAAGGTAGAAAATATTTTTCTTTTGTTTAATTTAAAAGATACCTACCGGGTGTTGAATGTAACACGTTTTTAGGTTATAAATGGCATTATTTCTTTATATGACATATTAAATCCTTATATTCGCGTGATGAGTAAATTAAACGCAATTTAAATTTATAATAATATACAGGGTGTCCCACCGGGAACGCCATCGATAGATTATAGGAAAACTGTACATGGGAAAAATTTGAAAATTTGGTAGTATACTAACATCGACGGGGGCAGTTCCGTTAAAATATTTTCAAGATGGTGACACTTCCGGTTATACCGGAAGTAGGTGTCAAGTTGCTTATTTTAAATGGAACACCCTATATATTATTCCATTTTTGGATTTTGCACAAAATTGTAGACACATTTTGTGTATAATGTCCTATACCTAAGTCTAACTGTTTTGGACTTATTTTAAATTTTATGTCAAAAATGACGTTTTTAGGCCTAAACTAAATTATAAAATTTTCTTATATTAATGCCTTTATTATTTAATTGGAATAGGTTTCCTTGTAGCAGGGGACCTATTTTAGTGGGTTATGTCGGTTTTTTGATAATAAATTAATACAGGGCGATCAAAAAAAAAGGATTAAAATTAAATTCAAAAACACGTCAAAAGTCATTTTTTTTAAATGGAAGCAACATGTTTTTATAATTTTATCTTATTTAGCATCAAAAATAAGGTTGCCTTTGTACAAGGTTGTTTATTCAAAAAATTCATGGTTTTCGAAATATTGGCAATTTAACATTTTTTTTGTTGCACAAATGCCATTGATTTCTTTTAATATGAGTGGTTATTCCTAGTTGGCCATGATAGAGTTAGAAAACAATCATCTGTCAAGAATATGTCAAACTGTGTGTATCAAACTAAGAGATGCCAACAGTTAACTGTACCGACTGTGAGTGTTAAAGTGCATATCGTTATCAAAGCGATAACTTATTATGCTTGAAACACATGTGTGTCGATAAAGCCAAGTAATTACTTGTACAGTATTACACACGCAACGAAAGAACACCTGGCTTTATCGGCACACGTGTGTTTCATGCATTTATAGTTATCGCTTTGGTAACGATATGCACTTTAACACTCACAGTCGGTACAGTTAACTGTAACACATGTTCTTAATATAACTTTATCACATTGTCCATAAATAATAAATAAATTTAAGTAATCTTCGTTTGTATAATTTAAGCGTCCCGGCATGATTATTGAAAACTTTTAACAGTTTGACATATCCTTGACAGATGATTGTTTTCTAACGTCATCATGGCCAACTAGGAATAACCATTCATATTAAAAGAAATACAATAGCATTTGTGCAACAAAAACAAAGTTAAATTGCCAATATTTCAAAAACCATGAGTTTTTTGAATAGACAACCTTGTACAAAGTCAAACTTATTTTTGATGCTAAATAAAATAAAGTTATAAAAACATGGTGCTTGCATTTAAAAAAAATGACTTTTGACGTGTTTTGGAATTTAATTTTAATCCTTTTTTTTTATCGCCCTGTATTACTTTATTATCAAAATATCGACATAGCCCACTAAAATAGGTCCTCTGCTACAAGGAAACCTATTCTAATTAAATAATAAAGGCATTAGTATAAGAAAATTTTATAATTTTGTTTAGGCCTGAAAACGTCATTTTTGACATAAAATTTAAAATAAGTCCAAAACAGTTAGACTTAGGTATAAGATATTATACACAAAATGTGTCCAGAATTTTGGGCAAAATTCAAAAATAGAATAATATATAGGGTGTTCTATTTAAAATAAGCAAGTTGATATCCACTTCCGGTATAACCGGAAGTGTCACAATCTTGAAAATATTTTAGCGGAACTGCCCCCGTCGATGTTAGTATACTACCAAATTTTCAAATTTTTCCCATGTACAGTTTTTCTATAATCTATCGATGGCGTTCCCGGTGGGACACCCTGTATAATGTGTTCCATTTAAAAAAAACATAACTTTGCGGCACCGATACGCAATGAAACACACTGTATAATTGTAAATAATTTTTAAAACATGTAGTTTATGTATACCTGAAATTTATCTAAATACATTTTTTTTGACATTTTTCCTTGTATTTTGCCAGTCTTTTATAGTGGAAATTTGGAAATAAATATCAAACGAAAAAGTTATTTGTTTTTTAATGCTAAAGTAACAATAGGGAAAATGTTTTATATTGTTAAACGCATTTTATTGGTTGCTTATTGTTTTACCGCTTGATAATTATACTGTACAATTATCTTGCATAGTAAAGGAAAATATTACAAGCGCTCGTTTTAAATTTTCTCGCTCACAAACTAAAAACAATTTTTTTCTGAAGTTAGTTGGCTAATGCTAAAATGCAAAGCGGAAATTAGTAAAGATTTTTATAGAAGATCAACTGCACGTACGTATTTTTATAGAAGATCAACTGCACGTACGTAATTGTTTTGGAAAATTATTTACGTAACGATCACGTACAATGTCTGTTCAAATATAGGCGAATAAGATACTTTCCTTTGACGTAAGCGTTTTTCGCAATTTACCGAGAATTAACATCCCCAGTATCGTTAATGAATGAATGTGTACCAAGTATTCTCAGAAATCACAATTTAATCTTCATCTATTTATATGTATAAGTTATTTAATTTTTTTGTTTACAGTAGTTTTATTATTTAATTTTTAAATTTCATCTTAATAAAAACAATCAAACTGAATTAATGTAAATCTACCGTCAAACTTTTTAATATTTGTATGAATTTCATGTTTTTAAAATGCACTTATTTCATAGAAATAAATAATTAAAAAAATATATTTATAATTAATAATAGTATGCATATATCGAAATGTTAAAGAATTTTTCTTATCGAAGGTGCCTGACGTGGTCACAGTTTAATATCCTACTAAAACCACAAATGTAAAGCGCATGTGACTATTTTAAAAAATGGATAACGACTTTACAACTCTGAAACAGTTGAATATCAGGTATTCATTTCATAATGAAAACATTGTTTTTTAAGAATTGACCTAATCGGGGATTTTCTTGAAAAGTAAACACGTTTTCTTGTTAAAAATGTTGTTTGGAACTTTTGGACCTCACTGTATACTAAGTAAATAATCTGTTTGGTAATTGCCGAATGTTGTAATTTGTAGTTAATATACAAGAATGTGTATTTGTGACTATCAATCATTATCTTAGCTATAAAAAAAAATACAGATACAGACATACGTAAAAACAACGTAAATGATGACAAGAGTAGTAAGTTTATTTTTAATCATTAGTTATATGTTTCTATAATTAAACTCCTAAAACAACTTTATTACTGATAGTACATTGAATTTGCGAATAAAGTGTTTTTATCAGTCGTTACAACATTTTAAGTGCGTGACAACTATAACGTCTAAAGATTGTTTATTTAAGCAAAGATTGCAAAAACTATTAAACATAAATATTGTCAAAGAAATTATCTTGTATTGTTATTTTTAACACAAGCTGCTATTAACACGTTTTTACAATAGTATTTCAAAAAAATAAAGGTGTGAATTTAACTTCAATTGAATTTAAACGGTTTATATTAATTTCTACTTTAAACCTCAAAATTATTGAGTTGAGAAACTTGTAGGCAAATCTTTCAGAATTTGTTTTTAAAAAATAAAATTATTTTAGGTAACTTAACATTTTGGAAGATTTTAAGCAATTTTAAAAGTAGAAATACTTTACTGAGACAATTATTAAAAAAATAAGCTGTTGGTTCAATCTATTTTGATGTGAGCCATAGATATGGAAAATCAGAAAAATAGATAAATAAAATGTTCAAAATTTTTCCATACAACAAATTCTGTTGTTTAATCAACACCGGTACAAAACTTAGATGTTTTAATCGTAATCATCAAATACAGAGTGGTCCGGATTTCAATTAAATCTGTGGGAGATCCCAAATAAATACAAAGTCAGTTAAATGAGAAAGAAGTTGCTTATTTTGAAGAAACAAATTTAAAATTTTCCGGTTGATTTCAAAATATAAAAAAAACCGAATTTATCGAAAATCTGTTCTTTTTATGGTAGCTCTCTTATTATGCAAAATTTTGATTAATTCATTAAGTATTTATTATTGTATTTTATTATTCAAATTATTAAAAAATAAAACAAAAATATAATTATCGTTCTCCTTCTGTCTAAAATACGCATTGACTGTGAGAACTCTTAAAAAATGGTTAATGAATGCGGAGTAGAACCTACGACTGTGAAAAGGATACTAAAAGACATAAATATCGTGATTTTAAATTTGTAAAAGTACCAAAAACACATGATAATGATCGTAGAAAATTACGAAACAATCCTTCAATGCACAAAACAATTTCATGAACAGATGAATCAACTTTCGGAAACAACCGGTGATAATTCCAAAAATAATCATTTTTATGTTTGACAAAACAAATTAGGCCACACGTTTTCGCAAAGTTTAAGGTATCCAACAATAAACAATATAATAATTGGGCCGGTATTTTTTGACAGAAATTTAAAACAGGATACGTATTTACATTTGCTGTATGATGTTGATGACAAGTCCTTGGAAACTCGAAAAGAAGTGCAATAATTTGTGCAAGATGGATGTAATTTCCACAATGGAAGAATGGTCCACAGTACGTAAATTTTTTATTTCGTCATAACTGGATTGGTACAAATAGACCTTAATCCAGACTATTTTATATGGGGCGT
The DNA here is from genome assembly GCA_030710515.1 of Abscondita cerata. NCBI lineage: Eukaryota > Metazoa > Arthropoda > Insecta > Coleoptera > Lampyridae > Abscondita > Abscondita cerata. The sequence goes on along the minus strand of JALBCR010004814.1, from coordinate 135,777 downwards.
TGCCCGGGTTACGGAGGAATGGGACCTATGTTACTCCCCGTAAAATTGTAAGTCAATTTCAGCACTATGGGATGCTCCGTTTGGGCGGCTATAAGTAACAAACAAACGGACAGGCATTCATCTATATTGATATAGATGAACTTCGCCAAAGAATAATTAAAGCATTTGAAAATTACTCCCAGAATAGTGACCAATGCAATCTCACAACAACGGCAACAACGGGTAACATTTTATAATATTAACTGAAACATTTAATTCATATTTCTTTATTTGATTTTGTCTCCTTTTAACTCCCTAAAGCCCAGTGAAACTGATGACTATTTTTCAGGCATAACGGCACAAAATAATCAAGTGCGACATATCAGTGATTTTATAAAAGCAAGGACTGCAAAATTACGGAATAAAAATAGCATGTCCTTATTAAAAAAAAATACCCTACAGAGACGAAATATCGAATATTAATTCTAAACATACAATGTGTAGCAAACGTAAAAACAATTAAAAAGCTAAATGAAATTTTTAACAAAATTTCGCATAATACGAACGTTATCAAAAAAAAAAAAATTCGATAAATTCTTTTGTTTGTGTATCTCTGAAAATTTTAAATTTATTTATGTCATTTTATTCGTCTTCGAAATACGCATCTTTTTTCTTATTTATCCTACTTCGTATCTATCAGGGTTAACAATATCATTGAAATCTGGACCATCCTGTATATGTAGCTATTATAACGAATTCTTAATTTCAATACATTGCCCCACTTATACCGAGTATTTTCAAAATAGTAAAATTAATGATTGCGTATGTTCTAATTTTATAGTAAGATAACAGTCATCCTTAAATGCATATTTGACTATGGAGCAGTGGTTCTCAAACTGTGCTATTCTGCCCCCCCCCTTATTCACCTTGAATTATTTTGCGGCCCCATCGTAGTATATGATAAATTTTAATGCCATATCTGTAAATTGAAATTACTAAACCTAGAAAGCAAGTGGGTACTAGCCACTAAAGTTTGATTATTATACGTCTATCTTCTTCTTCTTGAAGTTGCATATACGTTACCGGACGTTGCGCACCCCTCGCATGTATATGTGTTATGCGTGACAGTAGACACATATACATGGTATCTACAGTTTACCGCCGGCTTAGTTGAGAGGTTGACTAGGCAAGTATACTCTCGCTGGTTTGTCATTGCCTTGCGAGAGAGTACGGCCGAAAAATTCGATGTTTGCACCAGGAATTGAACACGATGTGCCTGCTTAACAGCTAACGCACTTAACTGCACAGCTACGACCGCACTTATACGTCTATATAGTTGTAATTTAGTTTTATTATGAATGTGGTCAAAATTCTCGAACTCTAAATGAATCTGCGGACAAAACGCCAAAAATGTTTTTGTGGACAAAACGCCGAAAATGCTTCTGTGGAATACAGTACGTTGGCTCGAAAGATGTTAGCCCGAAATTGTGGGTCCGAAACAGATGTTCGCTAGAAAAGCTGCCAAATTTCCAATAGTATTCAACAAGTATGCTCTATACTTCTACATGGTGTTTCAAAAATAGGTGACACAGTCTTTAGATTAGGTAGAAAACTAAAAAATAATTGAGGTTTGCTTAGTAACAAATTTTAACGTAGCACCTACGTATTCAAGATAAAGGCGTTGAAGAAAAAAAATGTATTCACATTTTTTACGATTTTGCCGAAACTGCTGGCAACGTTCTAACGAAATTTTATTTAATATTTTTTTATTTTTATTTATTTATTTATTTATTTTATTTACCCAACAGTGTACATACACTAATTACAAGGTAAATTCTATTAACATAAGAGATTTCTTATAAACATAAAATACATAAAAATAAAAAAAGGTATCTAACGATAACAATAATCTATACAAAGCAAAAAACTAAAATTAGGTTAAAAATGGGTTTTGGAAGCTGATACATCCCATGAATTTGTTTTTATATCTGACTCTCATAAATAGCGCTAGTTACACGCGTCGTAACAAGATCCCTATACATTTCATTCAAATCATAACTTTTTTAAGGTTAGATTTATTAATCAAAATTTCAAGTGAACTTAAACATCCTTCAATTTCACACCAAAAGGTACTCTTTGTAAAATTCGTTACTGTGTTACGCTTCCCTCTCGTGGTGTTTTGCAAAATCCGTCTCATCACTTGGCAAGTAAAATCGATTATTTTGGATGCTTTTGTGGTATTATAACTGAGAATATTTCAGAAAATGTTCTTCCGGCTTACTTTTCTAGAAGAACTGCCAATAATTATAAGTCATCAACGCTATGGTCAATATACATAAACTGTTGCGGAAAACGTTAACATATCCAAATTTCCGAAACTTATTGCATTTTTGAAGAAATAAAGCTTTGAGTACAAAGCGAAAAAAGTATTTAGTAGAGATAAAATTAACAGATTTCTTCGTGATGTCCCAGACGAAACTTATCTCTTGCACAAAGTAAAATGTTTTAAATTATTTTGCTCATGTATTTATTGTTATATTATTACAGTACTGTTTAATTATTGGAATTGCTGGGGCTTGTTGAAGAGACGTAAAATAACGACCAAAAATATTGCTCATCAAGGCGACATGCTTGTAATAACCATTCCCGACTCAAAAAATGGTAAAACGCGAATTGTTACAGTTACAGACACACTTTGCGACAGAGTGAATCCTTTAGAAATATTTCGACAATACACTAACTTAAGACAGAAGCGTTGTAATCATAATAATATATTTTTTGTCAATTATAATTAGGAAAGTGTACCGTGCAAGTGGTTGGTGTGGATACATTTGCGAAAATACCTAGCTTGATCGCAAAATACTTAAAATTGCCAAAAGAACTAGAGTCACTGGGCATTGTTACCGGCGCATATCTGCAACACTTTTGGTCAATGTCGGCGCAGATATTCTGTCATTAAAACAGCATCGAAGGATGGAAATCCTCAACAGTCACCGAGGGACACATTGAGAATTCCATTCCCAGTAAAATAAACGTGTCAAAAAGCATTTTAACAGGTAAATCACTCCAAGAGAGAAGTTTTGAAAGTAGTGCTATTGGAGCACCTGGATCTAAAGTACCCAAAATCAAAAATTGTCTCTTGTTTCTTCTTCAACAGCAGGAATTAATATCACTAATTGCACAAATTGTACGTTCAATATTCATATTCAAGATTGATTTAATTTTGTAGTAGGTATAATTAAAATAGAGAGTTACACTTTAAATCAGAATACATTTTGTGAGACGTAACCAAAGGCCAGCAAAAGGTGAGTGCTTACGTTTGTAAAAGGTATGTAGAGGACGACGAAAAAATGTAATATGAACCTCAGCAAAAAACTGTAATAGACAGTTTTTTGTCCGTGGTAAATAAATAACTATTTTGGCCTCCTGAACTGTAAAGCACATTTCTTAGTTGTTCATACTTGTCTTGAAACTTGATTTTTACACACAATACGTACTATGCGGTAAAGTATTGCTACTATGCGGTAAAGTACGGCTACTATGCGGTAAAGTAGTTGCTGATTGATCTGCTATATTCGATAAATTGATTTTAAAAAATGTACTTACCACCATACTTGACACGATAATGTACAGAATAAGGACGCATTTAGTTTTTTTATTGATGATGATATTGACGGCGTCATCTATACGTCAATTAAACAAATGAACTGACACATATTAGGTGGTGTATGTCAAAATGTCTACTTAAAATCAGTAGAAATAAGTTTGCTCTTTTTTTATTTTTTGATTATGATCGTCGTGCAAAAATATTATACAAATTTCGTGTGTAAAGTGATTTTACGGCCCTCGAACTAAACAAAGCTGTCGCGCTGTAAAATCCTACTTGCCACACTCTAATGTAAATAACTATTACAGCCGCGATGCACACAAAATTTTGTATGCACTCACTTTCTGCTTGTAAAAATAAATTATTAATTTATGAAAATTATAAATATTAATTAAAACAAAGTTAAGTTGCTATTGTGATTTTAAGGAAGCGGTCGTTTAGTTTTTTGACAGTTGAGTACAAAAAGTGCTACTTTACGGTCACAAATGAGTACGAAAATTATCTCTTTTAAGTTTTTAAAATTGATATTATGTGTAATTTTTAAAGAAAGAAATTGTAATAACTGTAACCTACCAATCAACACCGTTCACCCCGATCACATAAAAACAACTTAAATTTATTGTTCACAGAAGCATTTTCGGCGATTTGTCCACAGAAGCATTTTTGGCGTTTTGTCATTTTTGAGCAATTCCTTCACGAACTGTAACTTCTTCGATGTTGCGAATACTATGCATCGAAAACTGTAGTTCTTACCAGCGATTATTGTTGACTCACGTTCGAGCTCTCCTACACCCATCAGATAAGATTTTAATAACGTTACGCCAATATAAAACATTTAAGTTAATAGATACCGTAGTTTATAATCAATGTAGATACTATGAAGATATTGTTAGCTGAGTATAAGGTTGATGGTAAATTAAGAAATACAGCGCTTGCAAATTAATGTTTTAATTTGAAACGACGTCTTAACCAAACAGAAATTAAATCGATTATTTTCTGAACATTAATGTTAGAAAGCCATTTGAATGCAAATTGCACATTACAGTTTTCACCTTACGAAAACTACAACTTCAAAGATTATAAAATTGTGTAAAGCTTAAATCAATCAGTCGTGATTAACCGTCATGCATAACTATTCTTGTAAGTCTATTTACTTGAAAATTTAATTTATTAGATTAATTATACGTAAGCGCTTGATGTAATTAAAATAAATTTTGTTGTCACCTTGTGATCAACGCCGGTACAGATACTATATGATTAAAATTCTAAAATATTTTTTTTTATTTTTTTTTGAAGTCACCAACAATTTTTTTAGTGTAATCTTGTAGAAATACTTTTCACCGGTATAGATTTTTAGCAGGTTTATACCATAACATTTTTGTAAGAAAAAGTAGAAAATCAGTAGTAAACAGTCAAAACTTCTGCAGAAACAAAATAGTAAACTCTCGATAACATGAAATACCACTTTTTTGAACTGACCTCTGTATAAAGTGAACAGGAACACACTAGGTAACGTGACCTGCGAGTCTTTTCTCAGAAATGTCACAATACTCTAGACACAACATCCAATTACATGCATTATTCAATTGATTCCAATCTATGCAAGAGAACGTTTGTGTGTTCAAATTGTCTTCTAAAAAGCAAACACACCAAGAAAAATCGCTTCTAAATCAAATTTAAATAATTTTTCGCTAAAATATGGTATCCACACTATATTCCCCACGTACTTTCCTCCCCGCTACTTTCTTCTTCGCGTACTTTCCTCCCTGCTTATAATAAAAATTAGGGAAACAAATAAACGCACAAAAATTTGTTTTAATGTGTTATCCGTATTAAGAGTGATTATGTATTTTGTAGGATCGGGGGTATACGGTGTTGGTTGGTAGGTTACAGTTACTACAATTTCTTTCTTTAAAATAATTACATTTATAAAACAATTTAAGAAAATTTTTTTTTCACGTAAATTTGTTTTAATTATGTACTTTATAATTTTAATATGAGCAGGGGAAAGTACGCGAGGAAGAAAGTAGTGGGAGAAAATTTTTTAGGGAGGAAAGTATTTCGGAGAGTAAAGTAATAAAGTGAGTAAATTCTAAAATATGGTGTGCAAAATCTACTATTTGTAGTATACACGCCTTGACAAAAGAAAAACTTTCAAAGGTTCTGGATTACCGCGAATGAAACAATAATTATCATAGTTAGTAGTCAAATGATTAAAGAAAAGCCAAAATTAATACACTCTCAAATAAAGGATACGAATAAAGAATTTACTGCTAGTGAGAGATTTAAACGTCGTTTTAGTATTCGATTCTTGAAGGTATCGGAAAAAAAAACTTTTGGTACTGCAAACCCTCATACATTTGTAACGAAATATAAGGCCCTCAGTCCTCCGCATTCCCAGAGGCCCCGACCACGGTAGCAGTCGGACAACCAAATGGAAAGAGGGTGCTAATAATCACTGGTTTAGACCTGGTTATCAGAATAAGACGATGCAGATAAGAACATATAATATTAAAGGAATGTCGGATGATAAGATACTCAAGTTGGAAAACGAACTACGAATAAAAGGCAAAAAATATCTATTCTTAAAAAGTGAGGACCATCTAATGTAATAAACGAGACAGTGGTGTAGCATTTATAGTGATCAAAAATATAGCATCATACAATGAAACATATCTACTAGTAGTCATACAGATGAAGAAATAGGTATGGTTTATAGCGTATAAGACACACAAAATGCAAATTTGATTTTACGATATCAAAAAACTCTCTAAAAATACAGTAATAACTAAATTTTTAATAATAATATTAATATTATAATAAATGAATTGCCAATTCAAGTAAAGAAATTGAAATTTTTGTTTTTTACCGATAGAAATTAAACGATGTTCATTTAATATAATACAACTAAAAATATATCCTAAAAACATTTTGGGGACATATAAATCGAACTTTTTAAATTCCACATGTTAAACAGCATGCTTCAGATTTTCCGGGACACACGGTATATAGGGGATATACGGATACGAGCAAGCAAAAACTTTATGGAAGAATATAGTGCCAAAAATAAACACAAAACAGTTGATAGAAGATGTATGAATGAAAACAATAAAAAAAAAAAAATTAAATGTATACAGTGACCGGCAAAGAGTTTGCATCAAATGGAAAAAATATTTGTAATTGAGATATCCGGACATTTCTTTTGGCAAATGAATTCAGCATATTGAATGACAAAAAAAGCACTTTGACAAATGTCATGTGACTATTATCATGGCGGCAAATTTAAAAAATATTCCTTAAATATGTAAAAAGTGAGGTTAGATGACAAGATATTGAAAATGACTAAGAAAAAAGTTGTTCAGAATTAGATTATACGTCTATGTGCAAATTTTTAAAAGAAAATAACGATTTTTCAAAATATCAGTTTTCCGGCATTTTTTCCGGAAATATTGAGAAATCAAAATTTTTTGCGGTTGATTTGCATAAACCACAATAAAACCAACACGTAAACTTCACAATCCAGTAATTTTTATGTATTAGTCTACCAATGGACGGTAACGAACAAAAAACATTGTTTTTTTAGGACGGACTTTGTTGCAATGGCCTACAGGAAACAAAAGGTTGAAATTACAAATTTAGAATTATTTTAAAATAGTCTTAAAATGATCAATTCTTCCATTCTAAACTCAATTTAAACAATTTTTTACAATATTGCCTGGATAATAAGCTCATACAAAAACATACAAAAAATTTCAGGAAAAAATGCCGGAAAACTTATATTTTTGAAAAATGGTTATTTTTTTTTAAATTTGCACATAGACGTATAATCTAATTCTGAACAACTTTTCTCTTAGGCATTTTTCAATATCTTGTCATCTAACCTCACTTTCTACATATTTAAGAAATATTTTTTAAATTTGCCGCCATGACAATGGGTACATGACATTTGTCAAAATGCATTTTTTTATCATTCGATATGCTAAATTTATTTGCCAAAAGAAATTTTCGGATATCTCAATTATAAAAATTTTTCCCATTTGATGCAAACTCTTTGCCGGTAAAGAATAACTTCAACAAATGATATATTAAACATAGAATCTAGAAAAGAAGGTCTACAAATCAATCTAAATAAAACGAAAATTACGACAAAAGATGATACAATTATAAACATTGACAACAACTCGATAGAAAATATACAAAGCTATATATACAGGGTGTTAATGGTTACGTGTTACGGATTTTGAGGGCAAACAAAACATGCAGCAATAGGGTGAACGTTCATATAAACATATACTTCCTAAGTTTTAATTTCGGAGCTGGAGCTCTTTGAAGATGATGTCTCCAGGTCATTTTTTTATTCATAACTTCAGAACGTCGTTTTAAAAAAAATCAAACTTGGCAGAGTTCGTTCACTTTAGAAGCTAATTTTCCTGATGGGGGTTAGATTTTTCTAATACGATCATAAGCGTCTCATTTGAGGGAACCAAAGAATATTTTTTTATCTGTTTTTTTTTTACATTTTAGACAATGAATTAAGAAATTTCAAAACTTATACTAAAAAAAGGTATTCTTGTTTAGAGTACCTACACCAGATGCACCGTTTTAGAGAAAAATAGATTTTAATTTTTCCTAATTTTTTAAAATAAAAGTAAGCTTTGAAAAATCAACAAAACAAAATTTTATTAGTTAAAATAAAGTATCGTTAACATCCTGTATATTTGGGACAAGAAACAATTGCTTGGAAAGAGAATCAATCTCAAAAAATAAAAACACGAATAAAACAATCATGGATCGTATTTGGAATATTAAGTTACGTATTGAAAACTAAATACATCCCACTATAACAAAGATATTAAACTGGTATTAAAATGGCATAAACAGAAACAGATCATATCATGGAGACTATACGACTATCGAAGATCAAGAGAACGACTCGAAATGAGATGGGTCGATGACATTAAAATAACAGCAGGTCTAAAATTAAAAATATAGAAAGCAAAAATGGATATCAAGCTAATGAAGAAGGACAAGAATTAGTTTCTGATATCATCTTTATGTGATTATAGTATGTTTGTCCATCGAATTTCTTCCCTTTTTTAATCATTTAAAAGATAATACTTTTACAGTTTTTGATGACACAGTTTCGAGCTCAAGATCTGTGACGCGAATTTTTCTCAAAAACATTAATCGATAAACGTTACACCATAATTCTAATCAAATAGCACCAAACTGTATCCAAAGTATTGCTTTAAAATTAAAAATTGTGCTGTGTATATACAGGGTAGCGCACACTTCTGACATCGGAGGATAACTTAGTTAATAAAAAGATATAATTTTCAAAATTCGTCACATTTAGTACAGTTACTGAGTGCACATTTTGAAAATATTTTCAATTATACAGGGTGTTCCAAAGAGTCGTGGCATTTTTAAAAATTGAACATACCATATTTTCTTTAAGGTTCGAAAAGATCTCATCAAAAGCTTATATTGTACAGGGTACTTTAAAAAGATTAGCTTTATCAGTAAAAATGACACCTACTTTAACGCTCTGTTATAAAGTGACTTGAAAAATTTAAATGATTTTTAACATGTTTTTTATGTTTCTGGGTTGTATTAATTATATTTATTACCGGAAAACTTTATTAATACAGGGCGAAGCAAAATGCAAACCAAGCAATACCTAAGGATTTTAAAACTGATCACCCTATATGTCTTTTTAGGGATTGTTAGTACTATTAATTAGCTTTTAAATGATATAGTACATGTAGGGTATAAATAAGTTAAGGGAAAGGGTAAATATTTTATGAAAACCAAAAATATTGTATTTTATGTGCAAAAATTAAGGTATCTTAAATTTTTACATTAAATTTCTTGTACATTCTGGGTTAAAGTTATAGGGAGGCGACAGACTTTTGATTCTCATTATGTAATAGTACTTTAAAGATCATTCTTATATACAAGGTGACGTAAACTTCTGGCATTGGAAGATAACATCGTTGGGAAAAAAATATAACTTTGCCACATTTATTACAGTTATTGAGTACACATTTTAAAATATTTTTGACTATACAGTATAGCATGTCAATGTATTGTATAGGGCATTTTAGAAGGTATAGCTACTTACCACTAAAAATGATACCTTCTTTAAAGGTCTGATACAAAGTAACTTGAAATAATTTAACAAATACTTTTATAAACATTTTAATTTTATATCATTAGTTGTGTTTAATGTTAAATACTTTTATGTTAAATTTTTTCCAGTTACTTCATTACAGAGCGTTAAAGTAGGTGTTATTTTTACACATAATCTTCTAAAATAACCTATACAATACGTTGACATGCTATATTTTTTTAAAGCTCTTTGAAACTGGTATCTTTTTTTCCAATGATGTTATCCTCCGATATCAGAAGTTTGCGCCACTCTGAATAATATAATCCGCTAAGTAACATAGGAATTTTAAGTCTCTCTAATTTCTGATTATTAGAATGGTAGTATTACTCAATGGGTTCGCTGCAGAAAAGCACAGGTATGAGAAATATTAATTTCTTTTAAATTTCATAGCACTTGTAACAACTGTTATAACTGATTGAACTGGTATTTCACACTTTAGTCACATCTACTGCATTAAAATACAACTAAAGTCCATAATTATTTGTGTCGTATATAATTTTTTTGAATAAGATTTAACGTGTATCTAAACAGTAAATGGTAAAACCATATTTTATAGCATTATGCATACTTAATGTTATTTTGAGGTGCTGAAATTAGGTTTTTCTGACACTTTTATTGTTGATTCTCTATGTTCGTCATTACTTTATAAAAAATACCTAATGTTTTAATAATTAAGTTTATTTCCTTAAAGTCTCTAGATTGTAGAAGCTCAAATTAAGGATCGAAATTTTCACTTTGTAATTTATTTATCTTTACGTCATCCATTTAAAATGATTTATTATTGTGTAATCACCGGTATTTACTTTTATATTCAAGTAATAATAATATACTAGGTGACATAGAATAAGAACATCCGCAGTAATATTTGCGAATATTTCAATAGATTTTGGTATAGGTACACTCATGAAATTTTAAACTTGGACACCACGATTTCTATAAACAAAAGTTTGCACATTGTGAAGCGGGCTTAAGGGTATCATTTACAATTCTAACAGCAGGTAGTCTCAGCAGGGGTTATTTTATAGGACTGTAGAATGAATCATTACACTAAGCACGTTTTAGAAAATAGGTAATTTACGTTGCTTACTTAATTTTTTTCTTTAAAGAATATATTTGAAGGTATCGCTAATTAAACACCATAGCTCGATTAATTATCGAATCAAAATTTTGTTTAGGAAATGTTTACAAAATAAAATTAGAAATAATTTTGATTTAAAAACGTCTACAAGCAATAACTTTTAAATTAAATCAAAAACTAAACATGGTTATTTGGGTTGACTGATTATTACTTATTTTTAAATAAATCTAACCTACTAATTATTGTAAGTTATTAAAAAAATCATTAAACTCTCTATTCATAATATTTAGTCCTTACAAAATGTATATTTTATGACGTTTCATTTTTTTCTGTAGTTAATATAAAAAGTGAAAATAAAAAAACTAAGGCAATTCTTATTGTTTTTTGACAAGAATTTATTACATAATTATAATTAAGATACCAAGTTATAGTTTAAAATTAAATGAAAACGTTTTTTTTAAATAAAGGTATTACTATATAAATAAATATAAGAAATCAATAATGGGTGTGACCTCCATTATGATTGATACATTCTTGGAGGCGTCTGCTCATTGACGCTATCAAGGTATCAATATAATTAATATTAATCGTTTCCCATGCGGTATCAATGGCTGCAATTAGTGCATTACGGTTTACTGGTATAAAATTTGGCCCTTGTTGTCCAAGTTATTTGCTTGTATCCAGTTGCGCACAACCTGCGAAGTATAGGGTCATCATATCCCGATAGTTAATTATCGAATGTTCCAAGAAAATATGTGTAAATAGTAAATGGAATCTACTAACGTAACGTTAAGTCGTTAATTATAGTTACATAACTCTCCTTTCATAAGATATAGTTCATATTAATATGCTTATTGTAAAGCTTCGTACACACCTGAACAACAAACCGAGGAACAAACAGAACAACGAACCGAACGGCAATCGGAACATTAATTTGGACGGTGCTACGTACGAATTTTAGAACAGATTCGCAAGTCCTGATTGTTCCACGAACGGTTTGCGGCGTTCCCGCAACTTGTCGGTTTTTCTCCGACATCAAAGAAAATGCGCGCGAATGCGTTTGCAGGTTTGGACGAATCTAAACAAAACGGCGAACAAACTTATGCGGGAGAATTAAATTATTTATTTTTGTCCTCCCTTTTGTGGGTTTGTTGTGTTTTAGGTAATATTATGGAGTTGACAGAAGAAAAATGTTTTAAATTAATCAGTGTTTAAGAATGCAAGAAAAAATGATGTCCCTATTAGCATCATTTGGGCGGGAAATTTCCAAAATAAAAAAAAGCGAAGTAAATTATAATTTTTACTCTTCTTTGTGCGTAAAAATTTGGTTGGCACTATCTTCTTGTTTTCCGCAATTTTCTCTTCTCAATAATAAATATATATGAACTGAAAACTACTGAAAATAATTATGGGAACAGCACAAACGTTCCGTTTGTTGTTCGGATTGTGGAAATCATAAAAGATCGTTTGTCGTTCTGTTTGACTTTCGGTTCGTTGTTATGTTTGTTGCTCGGTTTGTTGTTCAGGTGTGTACGAAGCTTTACAACTTAAGCAACAATTTTTTGGCGAATAAAGATTAGTTTGTGATGTAATATTAGAAACACAAATTTATATCATATCAAAATATTTATAATTAGATATTTTCGAAAGTTTATAAGTCCTCTATTGTAATCTTAATATTTAAAAGAAAATCCTGTCCATTAGCATTATAAGGAAATGGCTTTTACTTTATGAATAAGCTTCAATAACAATAGAATATCCTTGCTTGTTTAATTTACTTCCTTTGAGTCATATTGCTCTAAGGGTTGTTACATTGGTCATTAGAAGTATGTAATAAATAAACAATTACCTACTGTTTGAGAAGGGGTAGTGTGAACCAATAAATAAAGTAAGAAATGTAAATTCCATTTTAGTTTAAAATTTCAAGTGTTGTGAAAATGCCACCTCATCTCGGTGCTGATTTGAAAGCGCGGATTGTTTCGGAATTAGCGGCGGGCCGTAGCGTGCGTGAAATTTCACGTATGTTAGATATACCAAAAGCACCGTAGGGCATTACCGAGTAAAATGGAATCTTGAACACACTTTGGAAAGAGCCATCGGAAGTGGTAGACCTAAAGTATCTACACGTGCTCAAGATCTCGAGTTGTTTCATTACGTAACAGAACAACCATTTGCTACATACTCCAGGGCTATAGCAGATACACATTTTCCCGGATGCCGTATAACTGCACAAAAAGATTAAAGGAGATGGGAATAAAGAAGTATAATGCTGCTGCGAAAGAAGTTCTCAGTGACGAAAATATGAGACGTCGTCTGGAATTTGCAAGGCGATATGTGAACGAACCTTTGGAATTTTGGAATCGAGTGATTTTTAGCGACGAAAAACGTTCAATAGCCGCAACGATGGACCACTAAAAGTTTTTAGAATGGAAGGAACTCGTTACGAAAATAATCACATATGTCCTAAAAACGAAGTGGTTATTTTTCTGTGAATGTGTGGGGTTGGGAGCGCGCGGGGTCCAGGAGTTTGTTGGGCTATCGATGGACGTCTTAATTCTGCTGCGTATTTAGATATTTTGGAAACTATTATGAAACCTTCAGTCGAAGTGTTTTATCCAGACGAAGATTATATTTTCCAACAAGTAAGTATTCTTATTTCACTATACTTTCTCCAAAAATAGTTCGGGATCTGTTGAATTAACATTTTCATAATGTATTTTTGTTGTTAAAGGACAACGCCCCTATTCATACTTCGCGGGTTGTGCGCAATTGGATACGAGAAAATAACTTGGAGCTGTTACCCTGGCCAGCAAAAGCCCAGATTTTAACATTATCGAAAATGTTTGGGCTCGAATACTTGCTGTTATCCGAAGACAACAAGGGCCAAATTTTATACCAGTAAACCGTAATGCACTAATTGCAGCCATTGATACCGCATGGGAAACGATTAATATTAATTATATTGATACCTTGATAGCGTCAATGAGCAGACGCCTCCAAGAATGTATCAATAATAATGGAGGTCACACCCATTATTGATTTCTTATATTTATTTATATAGTAATACCTTTATTTAAAAAAAAGTTTTCATTTAATTTTAAACTATAACTTGGTATCTTAATTATAATTATGTAATAAATTCTTGTCAAAAACTAAATATATACGTTGACAATAAGAATTGCCTTAGTTTTTATTTTCACTTTTTATATTAACTACAGAAAAAATGAAACGTCATAAAATATACATTTTGTAAGGACTAAATATTATGAATAGAGAGTTTAATGATTTTTTTTAATAACTTACAATAATTAGTAGGTTAGATTTATTTAAAAATAAGTAATAATCAGTCAACCCAAATAACCATGTTTAGTTTTTGATTTAATTTAAAAGTTATTGCTTGTAGACGTTTTTTAAATCAAAATTATTTCTAATTTTATTTTGTAAACATTTCCTAAACAAAATTTTGATTCGATAATTAATCGAGCTATGGTGTTTAATTAGCGATACCTTCAAATATATTCTTTAAAGAAAAAATTAAGTAAGCAACGTAAATTACCTATTTTCTAAAACGTGCTTAGTGTAATGATTCATTCTACAGTCCTTCTATAAGATAACCCCTGCTGAGACTACCTGCTGATAGAAATGTAAATGATACCCTTAAGCCCGCTTCACAATGTGCAAACTTTTGTTTACAGAAATTGTGGTGTCCAAGTTTTAAATTTCATGAGTGTACATGTTTATTAGGGTAAGATTCGCAAATGATCAAAATTTGACCTGTATAACTAAAGAAATATCAGTAATGAATATCGCATCCACGGTGGGTTACGCACTCAGTAACTTTTCTGGGTATACTTTTAATGAGTCGGTTTAATCATTCATTCATTTATCTCTACCTGTATTTCGGGAGGATGAGTGAGCAATCATCGACTCATTATGTTCCAGACAAATTGATTCCATTTTGTGCAAAAAAGTTCAACGAAGCTCTTGCTAAATGTGGTGGTGCACTTGTTGAAAAGTGGATTGTAGAAGGTCTTGAGGAATGGGAGAAGATATGCTTCCACTACCACACATGAGCAATGGTCCGCCATATTGAGGATCGCATTCTCACCACGTCGATTTCTTATCTTTGCCCGACCGTGATTTATACCCGAACGGAACTTGGATTCGTCACTAAAGACCTCCGTATTTCACACCGGATTCCACTGCAGCCGGTCTCTGTACGACGCTAGTTGGTTACGTCGATGCTCATTAGTCAGGGGTACCAACAGGTGAGTGCGCATTCCAATAGGTCTTCCATGTTCTATAATTCTGATTGGTCCGCAATCGGTCTCTTACTGCCAAAGGTCTTTATCGGCGATCTTGGCATTCTGTGGTTCTTGGTCGACTACCTGTACCCCTTGCTCTTCGTGTCCCATACTTGACTAGCACGCACCACAATATTTAGACTCATGTTCGTTCTAGTAGCAATTTTTCTGAAGGATAAACCGGCCTCCCTCAAACCCACTATCCTCCTCCTATCAAACTCATAAGTTGATAAATATTTAGGCATTGTTAAACCAATCAAATTATTGACAGCAGCTAAAAAGACCATGGCGCCTAATGTTCGCATCGTTACTGGGTGTTCTTATTTCTATGTCACCCAGTATAATATGTTTAAACAATTAATTCGAAAATACATACGTGTTTTCATATTATAGTATAATTATTTTTTATTGATGGTGTGAAGTAATTATAATCAAATACAAAGTAACCAAATAAATAACGTAATTATCAAATTTCTAACTTAAATAAATTTTTTTCATTTATGAAACGACAGAAGCGTATGAAATTCTAAGGTCAAAAGAATCACTCTCGCATGACAGCAAACCGTTATCGTATTTTCACGTAACTTCATCAAAGATGCTTAAATTGGTGGTAATGCATAAGTACCTACTTTCAATACTAGAAAATTGTGTTTTGTGATATAATAAGAATTGTAAAGAATGCAGTTAATGAAAGTAGGTTGTACTGTACATGTGCTCATTCATATACGTTACCTAATTATAATTCACACATCTTCAATTCTTTATGTGTATGTGATATTACTATAAAGTTTGGTAAATTCCAACATTTTTTAGCGATAGTAAAAAACACAATAACAGAATGTACGTGTTAATAGTTGAGGCACAGTTTTTATACAGTTATAAAATGCGACGTCAACAATTTTCCTAATTTCTAATTAGGTATAAATATCACTTTCACTTTTTTATTGCATTTTTTTTCACATAAACTACTGTTTCTCTTCCGATTTGTAATTGTATAACTGCACCGACCCGTTCTCCATACTAACATACAGAATAATATTTTCACGTAAGTCCGTGTACAGGATGAAGCTTATTAACAACGAATAGTCCCATGACCTGGTACGGCCCTTACATTCACTTCTAATGCATTTTGTACTCAGACCACTTGAGCTGATTATATTTAGACTACAATTGGGCTATTTTCATGCGACATTTTCACTCTTATACCAAAAGATATACAATTAAACAACCATTTTTATGTAACCGTTCAAATGTGAAGCAACCAATTAGGCATTCAAATTTCTCAAAAGCAGAAAAACACTTTACGGCAAAAACGTGCTGTTTATCACGTTTTAACGGATGAGGGTACGTTTTGCACACCTGACTATCAACATTAACATAAAAAGCAATTAACCATAGTTTTGTACATTTTTTTCCAATCTTGATCCGCAGGTCTGTGTATACATCTATATTTCTATAAATAATCGATAAAACAAGCACACCTTTCTTGAATTCATTAATAATTGCAAAAACAGGTTTGCTAACGCGAATAAATATGTGGGTGCGTTTAAATTTCGTCATCAATTTTACTCATTTATTCGTAGTAGTCGTAGGAAATTATACGGTCGAATAAAAATTGAATTATTGGAATATTTGCCAAGGATAAATATGGAAAATGAAAAACTATTTTTGGATTTTAATGAATCATAACATAGCTTTAACCAAGTTCAAATATAGTTTCAAGATCAGAAAGATTTAAAAATAAAATGAGGTTGAGGTTGAAATTAAATAAATTTGTTATTAAATAAAACGATAAAGGTACAACAAAATTCATTCATGAATAATAAGAATAAATATTTGAAAATTGTTAGAACTATTTAAATAATTAATTTTTGTGGATCGCGTTCAAGTAAAATTTTTGTGCATCAAACCCGCCCTACTAATAAAAAAATCCAGATCGGATTAGGATTTCTTGAGATCAGCAGGTTCAAAGATATCATTTTTCGTAATTTTTAAAAGTCTCACAATAATAGACTTTTATCTGTTTAAAATAAAATATGTACGGTGAGCAATTAAACAATGATGAAGAGCAATTAAAAAATAGGATACAAAATGCAGTCCAAATAAAAAATAATTTGAGTAAAATTTTCTAAGAAATCAAAAATATTTTTTTTCTCTTTTAAAGACCACCCGGGACAAACGCGAAGCTCGACTTGGTTTTAGAAAGATGGATTTATAATTTTTTTAATTTCTCATTTACCAGAATCAATAAATTATTTAATTTTATTTAGTAGAGAAAAAATTGTGATTTGCGGTCGATGATACCTTAGACGGTTACGGAAAACGAGAGATTATTGCGAATCTATCGACCTAAAATATTTTCAGATATGCGACGTTGCCGCTTCTTGTGGACAAACAGTACGCTAAATATTCTTAACGAAAGTGTCTTGGAAATAATTAAAATGAGGGAAATAACTATTCAAACGAAGTTTTGATGAATTTGTTTATTATTCATGTACAATGTGACAAAGGTATAGCATTGATTAATGGTTATAGCAAGGACATGTAGAAAATTCATTAATTTTGGCAACAAATATTTCTACAAATAACCGGATTTTAAAATGTTTGGAAACCAAATCTCACGAATTTTTAATTACCCTGTATATACTAATTAATACCAACAGATAACTGTAACTACGTTAACTGTTGGCATTACTTAGTTTGTACTATTTATACGTGTCCCTATTACACGAGATGTCGTAAGACACACATTTCACCCTGTATATCGTAAAGCAAACTTCACTACACAGTACTAATGTACAGGAAATTGGCAAGCCACACCCAAAATGTTAGCTTTTTACGAATCCAAATACCGCTGCAATAAACTTTTAATTTGGGTACCTAATGTTTTAACAAAAATTTTGGAAAACATTTAATGCCTCAAAAACCTTTACAGATAGGTATAGGACAATATTAAGCAAAAATGATCAGAACGTAAACAGGATGTGTCATTTGAAATAAAGAAGTTGACACACATTACCACAAGAAGCGGCAACTTCGCATCATTTAAATGCTCCAAGACAAACACGAAGTACCCGTAATAGACAGTGGCGAGTCACACTTCTTGCCCCACAAGGAAATCAGGTAAGACCATTTTAATAATATATTTATTATAATAATTTTTTCGTCTTTACAAGATTTTGTATAGATTTGCACATAACGAGAGTTATCAGGACGTTGCACGCGAATGCTATGATTTGAACTTGGGCGCGCAAGATCAGTGGAAATTGGCCTCTACACTGTGGGTACTTGGTTAGCCTCTCATTTTCTTTTTGTTTTGTGAGATCTAACGCTCTTTTTTAGAAAGGAATGATTGGTGAAATATTTCAATTTGTCTAACTCGGTTCATTTTTTCTCTGGTTTGGTTAAGCTTATGTTAAGATCAGCGACTTAAACGCGGCTTTACCTTTATGGTGATCACGAACTCTAAGCGGCCGGGGACAGTCGGTAGAAGAATTTCTCATGACTCATGACCCATCATTTATTGGCGGCTAATGGTGGTACCCAGACTTTTAAAAGGAGAGGCCAAATTTCATGGTTCTATCTTACAATAGCTGGACAAAACACCACTCTACTTATGTACAGGACAAGGAAACACTTTTTGTCCATAAATAAGTAACTTTTACAATAAATAGCGATAAAGAAATATCTATATGCAAACCAAGTCGAGTCGATATCACCAACAGCGATACCCGACCGACACCTGCGAGAGGCTATGTTAACAAATTTTACAGATCTTCCAATAGGTTGGGTAGGAGAAACTATTGGTAGACTCATGCTCCGGCGCTGTAGACGACAGCACGCTCCTAAGGACTTCCCTGCATATCTGTAGAGGGAGCACAGGGGTCTCAAAAAAGATTTACGCAAACAACAGGCCATAAACTATCATACAATACGCAATCACATGAGGGCCACATCAGTAGTGACGTCGGGTAAGGTCCCAGGACTGGATGGTGTGTCTAATAAATTGATTAAAGCCGTGTCTATGGCAAGACCAGACCTAATTTGAAATGCTTTAAATGCATTCTTAGCATTCCCAAAAGTGTGAAAAACTGATAAAATTGTGCTAATATCTACAAGTGAGGCTAGCAAGATTAGGTCCAATTGCCTAGAAAATGGCATGGGCAAGTATATGAGCGAATACTTTTACAAAAAATCCAGGATGATATTAGGCTAAGTCCTAGACAATTTGGTTTTTGGAAAGAAACACTCCATAATCCGTAACAGAGGCGGCCACCACCCCTGGGAAGAAATCGTCACAAAAAGTACTCGATAGCAGTATCTATTGATGTCAAAAACGTATCATCATCATCATCAAACAGCCCTTTCTTGTATCCATTGCTGGATATAAGCCTCCCTTAATCTCTTCCATGTGCTTCGATCCTGCGCCGCCTGCATCCAGTTTCCCTGGCAACGCTTTAGGTCATCGGTCCATCTCGTTGGAGGGCGTCCCCTATTTCGATACGCTTCCTGTCTTGGTCTCCATTCCAATATTCGCTTGGTCTATCTGTTATCTGTCAGTCTGGCGACATGCCCTGCCCAGTTCCATTTGAGTGTGGTTATTCTCTCTATTGCATCTACTACTTTTGTTGTTTGTCGTATTTCCCTGTTTGGGACTCTGTCTCTAATAGAAATGCCAAGCATTACCCGTTCCATCGCCCTCTGTGCCACACGGATTTTGTGTATCGTTTTTCTGGTCAGTGTTAATGTTTCTGCTCCATAGGTCAATACAGGCAATATACACTGATCAAAAGTCTTTCTTTTAAAATCTCATGCCCCAGATATTTGTATGACACAGTTTGCTCAATTGCTTTTCCAGCAACAGCTATGCTTTGGCTGAGCACGAGGTTTGTCATAATTTGTGTTTTGGCCATGTTCATTTTTAGTCCCACCTCTCGGGAGGAGAGATAGAGCGTCTCCAACAAATCCCTGGCATCATCCATTTGGTCGGCTATCAAGACTATATCGTCGGCGAATCTCAGGTGACTGAGCCACTCGCCATTTATATTTATGCCCTTTTCATCCAGGTTAGCTCTTTTGCATGAATACTCTAGTAGCGTAGTGAAGAGTCTTGGCGATATGGTGTCTCCTTGTCTAACTCCACGTCCTATGGGGAATTTATTTGTTTGTTGATCTCCTACTCTTACTCTCGCTGTAGCATTTTTGTATATATGTTTTATTATATTTATGTAGCGGTGATCTATTCGACATTCCGTTAAAGCTTCTAACATGTTTTGTTGATTTATTGTGTCGAAAGCCTTTTCGTAGTCAACAAATATCAACACCAAAGGTTTATTGTATTCGGCACATTTCTCAATTAAGTTTTTTTATTACCAGCAGGTGATTGTTTGTGCCATATCCCGACCTAAAACCTGCCTGTTCTCTTGGTTGGTAAAGTTCTAATTTATTTTTAGTCTCTTTGTGAGTATCTTTGTAAAGATCTTGTACACATGAGAAAGTAGGCTTATAGGACGATAATTTGAGAGATCGGCAATATCCCCTTTTGTGCAGCATAATTACCTCTGCGTTGCTCCACTGAGTTGGCGTTGTCGCTTCTCCTAAGCATTTATTAAAGAGTCTAGTTAAGGTCCTCAGGAGTCTTTCCCCAGCACATTTTATTGCCTCGATCACTATTCCATCGTCTCCCGGAGATTTATTGTTCTTCATTTCCTGTAGGGCCCCTTGTATCTCTTGCAGTGTTATATCCGGCATCTCTTCTGAGCCTTGGTTTATTATCTTTGTTAAAGGTTGGTGTTCTTCTTGTTGTTCTGGTTCTCTATAAAGTTCTCGGTAAAACCCTCGACAACCTCTAAAATTTTTCTCTGTCGTTAACAACTTGTCCCTGTTTATCCTTCAATCTGTGTATGTTCTTCTTTCCCTTTGCCATGCTTTGTCTCAGAACTTTTAAACTTTTGTTTTCTTCTATCACAAAAACGTATACAACAGCTTTAACCGATAATCCATCATTGAATCACTTCATAGAACATTTATCCACTCTTGCTAACAACTCTGTTGGACTACCTCACAAGTCGCACTATTACCATATTTTATGTTCTTATTTACTTTCTATAATGTTTACACAATTAATTAATATTATTATATATGAATACTAAAGTGGGTAAGGGTTGGCATGTTTAGGTTTTAGTGGTTTTTCCTAAACCTTGAAGCAAATGCTTTGCCAAAACGAACCAATCTACAATTACACACGGTTTTGTTACCACACTATACAGGTTTATACTGATCTTCTGGGGCACCATACGTTACACTTACATCACAATACAATAATAAAATGTACCATACCAATAAATAAATAAACTATAGAAATTTCCAACCAGCAGATTTTTACCAGGAAATACAGGAGAGGCGTCCCGCAGGGCTCTAAGGTCTATTATAGAATACGAGTATTGCGTATGATGAGGTATTAAATTTTAACTATCCCATTGGAGTAACAACAGTAGTCTTTGTGGATGACCTCACTATTGTCTCTATACACAAAACACCCGAGACAGCTCTCTAGAAAATTCAGATAGCCTGTGTACAAACTAGTAAATAGATGACAAACATGAGGGCTCCAATTGGTACCCCAGAAAACGAATGTTATTTTTGTGACATGTGTAAGAGGAGTGTACCACCCATAAGGCTGACTCTTGACAATATTGAAATAACATTAGACAACACTATCAAAATATTAAGCATTATTACTGATAAACGAATAAATTATATAAAGCATGTAGATTACATCACAAACAAAGCAAGAACCATCTTTCGGCTAATATCCAATACACATGGAACTTCCAGCAGTAACAGAAGGGTTATCGCCTATTCTGCGTTTTCATCATTACCTATGGGTTCAAAATATGGCGTACAGCAACTTGTTTGGCAAGGTTTAACGACGCTGGAAAAAGTAAGACGAACCCTATTAATTGGTTTAGCCATAGTATACAAGACTGTGTCTCGCGTGCAGCAGTAAAACTTGCTCTCTTAATCAAATTTAGAGCCAGACAGTTCAACCATGAAGAGGCACTCGAACGATGGCAAACTTGATGAAACAGCAGAGATTCATATACCAAGCAATTAATTCCAGAAATTATTTCAAACCTTATATTATTGGAATATTTTTTTTATTTTAACATTTATACACATTAATTTACACACTATTATTTTCCAGAAACATCTTATTTTTATTTTCAATTTACATTTTTTAGTTTACTCCAGAATTCAAACCATTTGTTTTTATTTTATAATCATTACAATTTTATGTTACATATAAGCTCCGGCAGTGCCGTGGCAGCATTCTCGTGAGAGCGAATCCCACGGATACCGCTAAATGAGCGACCAAGACAAAAAGGTTATGTTTAGTCTAGTCATGTTAGGTTAAGTTAGGTTAGGTTACTTTTTGTTCGATTCTCCTAACACTCCAAAAAGTCATTAATTATAATTATTTATTTTTTTTTCTATAAAGTTTTTTGTATAAAGAAAAACTTATAATTTTGGAGGAATACTCACCTGATTTATAATTATTTATAATGGGAAATTAAAAATCATAACTTTTAACGGAGCGTTTCCTATTCGGGCTGTAAAAATGCAAGAATTGAGGCTTCCACGGCCGAAGTCATTGAAACAAAACCGTCTTGTGGGATGGGATCGTTGTCGAAATTGGAACATAGTAGTTTTCAAGGTTTTGACCACTATCGTAAAGTTCAAGATATAAATAAATTCATACTAATGTAAAACAAAAAAAAATAATATTTTGATATCAGACGTTTCATATTTTCTGTGTTTAAACAACCTAAAAACTTTACTGTTAATTGAGTACAATTGTTCAGAATTAAAATAGCTACAATTTGTTCCGATATTGCCATTTTATTTGCTTATTAAAACAATTGATGAGATAAATTAAACACTGATTAAACGAATTGAAAAAAAATTCAATGGCGGTTTATTTATTATTATATCAATTTTTTTTCATATAGATTTATTGATTTTTTAAGTTATTTTTTAGATCAAAGTTTAATTAAAAATGTTTATAGTTTCATAAATGTTTTCATCTGCAACACTTCAACATATGTTTACCTACCCAGCAGTTATGCTTTACAACAAAAATATACAGGAACGATAAAGCCTTCTTTTTGGAATAATGTCTCCGTTTGTCTCGTTACTCAATGGCTATATTATCTACATATTAACAACATTCACTTCTGCAAATTAAAGCTCAGCATTTTATGTATTTATTCATAAAAAAGAAAGTTTCAGTGTAAGTTGTCAATTGGGACTTACGGGACTGTTCTGCAAGACTTAACGATACGATATCATTCGTTAACGAATATAATGTAAGTAAACGTAAACGGCCATTCCACAATACCAACTCTATAACTTTTTCTCTTCGTTCATGAAAGGTAAAATCGTTTTAGTACTAAACCGTTGGTGAACGAGAGTAATCGCTTGTTAACGTTTGGAATTTGATGTTAAATCTATCACATGAATCGAGCCCTTTTATAGCAAATTTACTGACAGAATAATAATAAATTTGAGTTGATAGTTAGTAATTTCTTTGAGTTTATTTCAAAAAATTCTTGAAAATTTTATAGGTCAAGTGGTTTTTTCTGGTGCCCCTCGTCGAAGAAGAACCAATCATTTAAATAAACAATTCCTAGTTTATCAACCATCAACTTACTTTGGTTTGCAGGACGCACCGAAAAGTCAGCGGTAGACGAACATGCGTTTAGCAATGGGGATACTTTTCGAAAGCTCCAAGTTACTATCAGCGGCTAACGTTTATCATAATAGATTGGTTAGGGAGGCCATCGAAATCCGTAAACATCCAGGAAACTTTAACAGAAAGGAAGAAACCTCGATGCCTTAACCAGATCAGAATTCAGTCCTAAAAAACACGAGATGCAAACCCCGTTCTATTTGAACCAGTAGAAATACAACCTGCGAAGCAGACCTCTTCAGCCTATATTCAACATCGGAGATAGGACTTTTGAAGAAGCTGATCAGTCGTCGCGTTAGGAACAAATTCCAATCAACAATATTGTAATTAAAAATCAAATTTAACCTTTAATGATATTCAGAAAAATCTGAATATAAAGGAAATTATAAATTTAGTCACTTGACTTTAATCTTTACCTACACCTACAAGTTTTGATCTTTTTACGCTTACTAACTTTTTTGGGTTTCACTTTATCTAACCGCTTAAAGTATGTATTTAATTGTCCTGGATGAAGAATATCCTTTTCATATTTTATAATTAGAGGTTTTCCTGTACATGGATCTGTTGGGATTTTTGACTCCGGTTTCGCTCCACTGTAACATGGATCATTTATGTCAAAGTCCGAAGATAGCTTCTTAGCGGTTTCAAATTTTGCACATTTTGTTCTTGTTCTTTTTCCAATTTGCGATCCCAGCAACTCACATTTTGATAGTTCTGCTCTTAATTGTGGTTTAGGCTGCATTCTCCCACTTGCTGGAGGGTAACAAGGTTTTTTAGGTTGACACAATTTCTTACAGTGAGGGACCATCTTTACTTTTTTTTTAATTTTACAAGAATTTTATTGTGACAATCTATGTCACTTTCAATCTTTAGCGTCTGACATTAAAACAATATTTAGAAAGGAAACTGAGATTTTTACGCATTTCGACATTTTCTATGTCACCGTATTCAAATAATAAATACAAAATTTTGAGCTTATTAATATTAAAGTTGTATGCAAATAGAAGAGGGAACAGAAAACAGTTTAAAAAAAATTAAATATACAATCACACTTTTATAAAGCAAATAATAAACAAACAAATAAACAATTTTATTTGAGTTATTCTTTGACATAGCAATTTTCTTAAAAAGTAAGAAAATAAATAAAAGGTGAAGATTCTTATCATCATTAGTTTTCTACGCTATTGTAATGCAAATGAATTTGTGATACTTATGTCAAAATAGGTATGCCCGACCCTATAGAAAAAAATTCCCAAATTTCTAGACTTAATTCCCATGTATGTAAAAGTAGTAAACTTTCTACCAAATTCTGTTAAATAATAGTTGATAGTGATTTATTATTAATTGTGTTTGTATTTTTTGTTACAACTTTTATTATTTACATAAATATAAAAATATTTTTAGGAATATAAGCATTTTTTTTCGTCCAACAATGCGCCATTACATAAGCATGAATTAGGTTGCCGACAATCAGATCTCTTAACCTTAGGCTTCGGTTTTGGTTTTCCGCATTCCTTCGGTTTTTTCTTCTTTTTTTTTAGTACAACTGGTAATCCACTATAACACGGATTGTTTATGTCGATTTCTGAAAAAGATTGAACATCATTTAGGAGCATTTTTATACAGTCTTCTCTTTTAATTTTGTTAGTTTTCTTTTAAAATGCGATGGCATCGGTGCAAGTGACGGTTTTTTTTCGATGCTTTTCCGGTATTGGTAATTTAAACCCCATTCCACTTCGTCTCTTATCCTGTTTCGATTTAGTGGTTCATCCTCTTTCCATTCTGGGCATTCTTTCTTTGCTGGTGGTGAAACGCAGAATTTTGCGCATTTGCTCATTTTTTTTTATTTACTATTTAATTTTTAAGGAAAACTTATTTTTTGGATGACATTTTTGTCAGTTTGTGACACAAACTTCACAACCTTGTTACAAAAAATAGTCCTTAAACTTGTTTTTTTTGATAAACCAAGTAAAAGTAAAAGTCGCTACTAGTTATTTTTATTGACATAACGGCCCTAAAGTATTTAACTTTAATAAAGCCCCCATTTGTTAGGGGTTAAACTTCTCTTATAAAGACAGTTTCATTTTCGCCTCCATCCACAAAAAAATAACTTTAAACCTTAACCCACTATAGGAATCAAATCCATTTGATTAAAAATGTAAAAAAAAAACATATTAGTCAGCCGAAATTTTTGTGTTACAAACGCTTCAGCAGTTAGCAAAACTTTTTTCTAAAAAAGGAATAAATTATGTCGGAACGATGGCTCCTAAGTCTTTTGTTTAATTATTTATAACGATGCATTTGTAAACATAGTAATAATTTCTTGTTTCATGGCTTAATTTATTTTATTTTTGTATATCAACCGGTTAATTTTTATAATCAACAATGCGTCACTATATAACGGTTTATTGAATCGATTCGGAGTAAGTGTGCGCGCATCTCCCCTCTAAGTTTCGTGTCCACTCTTGTTGACCGCGCCTATAAAACTGAAGGACACATACTCTTTTTTGGTATTCTACTTTTGAAAACCGAACCGAAGAGTGAGTCCTACTTATGTACTTTCTTCATCAGAGATGCCGATCTGGAAGATTCTGTCCCCCTACGTTCAAGTCCGTACCTCATCTTCACCATGAGACGTTTCGCACGTTGAAGACGTTTTGCACTTTGAATTGGCTCAGCCGCTTCAGTCCGTACGTCATCTTCAGCGTGGCGCGTTTCGCAAGTTGAAGACGCCGGCCACCAAATAGTTCAGGTAAACGAGATACATTTGGCACGTTTATTTGGCCCAACCGCTACAGGTCAAGGTGTTGCGTTCGCACGTTAAAAACACCACAAATTTTTGGTTTGAATTGACGTGGCCCGTTTTACACGTTAATCTGACCCTACCTACTTGTGTCAAAGTTCTACTATTTCTTTCGAGTACGCCATCCACCAATCCACCCTTTCATTTCTTATCCTCCTCGTTGCCCTTAACCGCTTATTACTACTTAACAAGCAGGGTCTTGCTGTGGGGTAGTAAGTTATAGGAGCTAGCTTGGCTACTTGTAAGTAATTGCTACTGTTTGTTGTTTTTCTTTCTGCTTTAAATTGAAATAAAGACTTTGAGTATTATTTCTTTGTTTTCTTTACCGCATTCCAACATCTCACACCTAGCGAAACTCTGATGGAGTTCTGTTTCTCCACTGTAGCTGCCCGAGTTAGAAAACGACCATCTACGCCGGAGAGTAAACTTCTATAAAATCTAGCGTCCCAAGAGATCCGTCCGCTCCGCTCTGTTATAGTTCACAGATATCCTTCGCGTAAAAAACAGCGCTACACATTAAAGGTGTTTTTAAAATTTGGATAATTCCATAACTGCAATATTATATACAGTATTTTATTTAAAAGCCAAAAGATAACAAAATTATTTTAAAACTAGTAACAGACAGACGACAAACCGTGCCACGATTTTATGTGTGTAGATGATAAGTTGATTGGTGAAATTTTTGTCAAATTATTTTTTGATATCTTCAACTATTGTTGAGTAATGGATGAATTACGCCATCTTGGTGTATCCTGTGAAGATTGAAGCCACACCTAAATCCCAATAATTTTTTTTTCTGTTTATAGTCCTATAAATAGTTCCCTACACTAGATAATATTATAATTCTTATGTCTTAGTGTTGTTGCTCCCTACATGATGCATATTGTAAATTGTTGTTTGGAAGGATGATATCTTCCAGAAATTTGTAAATACTTTCTAGTAAAACACTGCTCAAAATACACAACTCAAACGTTTTCATGTTCTTCTAATAAATCCGTAGCACAGTCTAAAACGTCTAAATAGAAACTACTTCTAAAAGCTATTTTTGGGTCCGAAATTACTAATAATAGATATATAGGGTGTGAGTAAAAAGACCGATAAACCTTAGGGGTTCATTCTGGATGAAAAATAATGTTTACTATATACGTATGTCCGCAAATGCTTCATTTTCAGAGATGCGAGGTGTTAAAGTTTTTTTTAAAAACTTACCATTTATTGATTGCTTTTAAACCGGTCGAGATATGTAAATGAAATTTCATAGGTTTTAAGAGGTAGCTACTGCGCATTTTTTGACAAAAGATTGTTGGCGCGCATATGGGTAATGATTTCAACTTTTTTAAAGAAAAAAATAGTACGCCACTGAGATAATCTAAATTAAAAATCATTTTTGAATTTCTCGTTCAATTTGTGACAAAAAATCTCTCCTGCCTTTTTTTCGTATGGTATTATTTTCTGTGCTTGTTCAGGTTTAATACGAGGTCCATACGAAATAAAGGCAAGAGGGATTTTTGTTACAAATTGAATAAAATAATTTTAATTTAAAGAAATTGAAATCATTACCCGTATACCCGCCAATAATCATGATGAATATTGCCTTTTATGGTGCGTATATGTTGACGCGCTGCGCGGCGAACACGCGGCGCCCGTGCACGTATTTCATGACAAAATTAATAGCAACATAGGACCACTGTCATTATGTCTGGAAACGGTAGCTGATAGTGGGTGCATAGTTTGATACTCCACTTTTTATTTCATATTTTTGTAATTAACGATTCTTTGGGAAGAAATGCCATTTTCGCTAAGCGACTAAATGAACATTGAAATTGTGTTTGACCTCCGGTTTTGAGCACTTGTACAATTTGAAACGCTGGTATTTTACCACACATAAGTTCCAATTCTCTTACAAGTATAAAAAAAGTTATTTATTGGAATTTAACATAAAGAGCGTTGTCATGAACTTCTTTTTGAGGGTATGAATGTGTAGAAAATGGTTAGGACGACGTTTCGCGCCCCAAAGTAGGTACTTTTTTAAGGCCGGTGAGTTTTATCAATAATGATGGAAGATTGAAATTCTTCATTGGTAAAACTTGTTTAATCTGGTCACCTGTGTTGAAGAAGCACCCACTTTGGGGTGCTAAACGTCGCCCTGACCAGTAACCACAGTTTTCTTTTCTACACATACATATACCTTTCAAAAGGGCCTCAATACGTTCTTGTCTACAATCGTTAATGCATTACGGAAGGAGATCAATTATACATAATTCAACAATAACAATTATTATTACTCCAAATCCTATAAATAAAATAGAGTATTACGCGACAGTTTCAAAACCGAAAATTTTAGTATCCCTTATTTTTCACTTTTCCCGACTAATTAGAGTTGGACCATGCGTAGGTATTTAATCACAATATCAAGAAAACTACTGGCCAGATTTTTATGAATGTAGGTGTTACTTATAATAGCACAAAACTGATTTGATATTAGTTATAATCTGTCGAGCCAAAAGGACGATTCACTTACATAGATTCACCCATTCTTGGAATATTTATAAAATATTCATTTTACATATTTTTGCTGATGTCGTAAGGAAAGATTTTAGACACAATATCAAGACATTCCTTCAGTGGCACTTTGGTACACAACGAGACCACGTGAAAGCTTACAATGATGTCTTGGGGTTCTATGTTGATGTCTCGAATTTTGTGAACGAGTCGTTAACGTAGCTATATGAGGTAGAAGCAAACATGCCAAATACTTAGCTAAGAAGTACGTTGGGGGTCCAGTAGCTTTCACTAGTTTTCTCAGAGGTACATCTGGCTTGTAGGTCTTGGGTAGTCCGTAAAGTCTTGTAGAAACAGCTTCGGATCTTTGAACCATCAACCAAGCCAAAAGTATAGTATAATCAAGACTCTGACGGAACGAGCTCGAAGGAATTGTGGACCAGGAAATTCGAACACCTGAAAACTGAGATCGAAAAATCAAAGAGCAAGAGCACCGGAATCCGAGGGTCGATTCACTACCGCCCACCCATATCTACCATATATATCCAAAGTAACAAACCGCATAGGAGAAATACTAAAGAGGCACAACACCAAAACCAACTTCAAACCAACCAAGAAGATTCATCAGACCATCAAATCAACGAAAGACGAAAGAGACCCTCTCTCAGCAGCCGGAGTTTACCGTTTACTTTGTTTTTGTAGCAAAGTATAGATAGGAACTACTACGAGTTCCTTGGGAACTAGGGTTAAAGAACATGGAACAAACTGTCGGACACACCGAAAAGTCAGTGGTAGCCGAATATGTGCTTAGCAATGATGATTACTAGATACTTTTCGAAAGTTACTAGCAGCGACTAACGGTTGTCATAACAAATTAGTTAGGGAGGCCATCAAGATCCATAAACATCCAAAAAACTTCAACAGAAAGGAAGAAACTCTGAACCTCAACCAAATCTGGAATCCAACCCTAAAAAATCCTAGCGGTACTTTACGAAAAAAGGTTCTGAACGCCACAATGCAAGCCCCGTCCCCTTTAACTACAAAAAATCAATTAAAAATTGAGGGGGTTGCTACCCCTACGAAGGAGTTCACGGCAGGGTTGAAACAAAAACGTTAAAAAAATTTATATTAGTAGCAACAAAAATTGACCTGTTTCGGCATTTTCATAACAAGAAATAATAACGCCAAAAATTAATTTATTCGTTACTTATGCCGCTCACTGTATAATCTATGTTATAATTTTGGATTTTAAAATTTGAAATTGCCTCAAACTATCCATCATATAAATTTATAAGTTGGGGAGAAAAATTAAAAAAAAAAACAAATACAACATTTTAAATAATCGTTGTAATTAATAGCTATTTGTGTATCAAGGCTGTGACAGTAGTGAGTACAATAAAGGTCTACTTTACGGCGGAAATTGAATACGTAAATTGTCTCTTTTTAAGATGAGGGTCTAAAATAGTTATTTTTCTTCAAGCGACATTGACACGCTGAATTATTGAACTACTGGCAGACGCTAAAAAGTTTTTTTACTGTCAAAGCATTAAAAGTAACAGTTTTTTTTATTTTCACAAATATTTAGAGGTTAGTACCTCGGTTATGTCATATATGAATGTAACAGTAAAGTACCAACCAGATTTGTCGATAATAAAACGTCACTTGAGAATTTAAAATAAAAAAAATAAAACCATCAATAAACGCTTGAAGAAACAATAATATATTTCACTTGGAGTTAAAAAATATAATTGTTTCGCTTAATTTGATGACTCGGCAACGCCTCGCCAATTATATTATTCACTGTAAAAAAAAACTAGAATGTATAAAGTAAAAGAGGTGAATTCGGTTAATTAATTTTAAATTTTGATAGAATTCTTTAGCTTAACCCAACCCCTTAATGAAAGTAGAGAGAAAATCGTAACGCCCTCTTTTGGCCATAAATGCAATTGTAGATAAAACGTTGCTTGCATTACGGGTACAAAACGGTTTTTGAGTTTTAGAATGTATTCTCAAACTCAAAAAACCTATGCTTTGCACCCTTAATACAAAAAGGTTTTTTTTTTTAATTTTTGAATTTTCAATTTTTTGACGGTCAATTTGGTGTTGACCTGAATTTCTTAGCACGGTACATTTAATGTTTATTCACTTTATATTGTTTGTAGTATCGACGTGTAATAAAATTTACAGAAATCTTCCTGGATAAAAATAAAGAAAGGGAACAGTACTAAAAATATGTTTGATTGTAGAATATTTAAAATACACCATTAATAGATTTTTATAATCAATGGTATTTATTACTGAAGCAACCGGCTAAAGTGTGAAATGTAATTATTCACCTAAACAATATTCTAGCGAACGGTAATCAATAGTTCAACCAAACATTTTAATCTTAAGTATTGTGAATGTAAAACGTACCTAAACTATTATGTAGGTAGATACCTACAAACGTCATTCGTTGAAAGCCGTACTATTATAGTAATTCTATTAATAAAAAATAGGTGTAAGTCATCATTCCCAAAACTAATTATCTAAAAATACAAATGTTAAGTATATTTTACTAAGAAAATCATATTTGTTAGACATGCGCAACTAAAAATGCAAAATATTCATTCGTAAGAAGTCAAGGACTCGAAGTAGGTAATGGTTTCCTTTTTTATTAGAAATACTAGAACTACTGCTAACATAATTTCCAGAAGAAATTTTTGTTGATTCATTCACTCGTTAATGATGTTTTGTTTAGTTAATGAAACTCGTCATCACTGGATGCGGTTTTAGATCTTACCTAATACCACATTTTTTTATCGTCTGGAGTTTTTGTTAGTTCCTTTCGTAATGGTTTTGGTAATAACGCAAAAATTAACATTAAATGGATGCACTTTCACTAAATGTGGAATGTATACAACCTTGCCATCATCGCCAGTCACTTGCAAGACAATAACGGCAAGGTCGTTTTGTCATATGTATAGGTAAGTTAGTTTGCTATTTATAAATTATAAAACAATAATAAACGATTATAAATAAACTGCTGCATTTGAAAATGTATCTTTGTAATGATCAACAGCATCCTTGACGAGTCAGGAATTTTTCGGTTATCGTTATTAACATTTGAACATTCATGGATTATGAACATTTTCTAAAATTCTAAATTCTGAATAGTTTATTGAAGTTCGATTGTTTTTATATTAAAAAGCAAAACATTTAAAAATTCCTTTTGTAATTGTCCAATGTGTGTTTTCCTCGATAACGGCAACGACACGATTACAACACGGTAACAATACCAACAGGGTATCGACAGTCGTGAACCTTACATTGTATGTGCTTACACATATAAATATACAACTGTAACAACAAGCAAATTCTATTGCAGACATGGTATCATGGCGTCATATAACTAATTGTATATTCTCAATTTGCTTGATTTAAGGCAAAAAAGGACTATTTGAACAATTCAGAAAATTTTGGGTACACCCAATTTTGTAAGTTGGATATGTAGAGGGTACCTTTTATTCCCTGTTAGATCAATTGGTTAAAGACCCAAGAACATTTTTCAACTAGGATGAGTAAAAACACCTAATACCTTAGACATGATATTTCATTCAAAAAAATAGTTTTTTTCTCCTGTTAACATTAAACGTCAGTTTTAGTGACATTTATCGATCATAGAAGTAACACTTTACTGCCTAGGCAGTAAAATTATTTTTTTCACTACTAGCTATCAAACACAGTCATATTAACCTTAATGCAGGTTGTGAAGTTGAACTTTTAAAGCTACGAGTCAATAAAAAATTTTTATTAACCTAGGTCAATAATAAAACAAATTTGGTAGTCCAAAGCCGACTCTGCGTTCTCAGTTAGTTGATAAACATAACCTCACAACTTCAAGCTACACAAAATTCAAACAATTAAACAATTTTTAATTTATGAATACAAATAACGTTAGAAAAGTTCAAACACATTAGGTAAGTTAGAAACAATGGCATTACTATCTATTTATAATAATAGTTTATCGAACAATTATTATAGGTCACATTAATTCCCGAAGAACTAGTGATCGAAGAAGTATTAGCTACATTTTGCATTGGAAGGTGCAGTGTTGCACTTTCAACGACACTTTCAACTGCTGTTGATGTTGATGCAGAATTAGACGTAGTGGCACTAATGTACGAAGAAGACTGAATAGGATTTGAAACGAAGGTTCCTTGTAGCATTGACGCAATCCGTTTCTTGTCAGTGTGTTCAACATATCCCTCTGCTACCGTAGAGCTTTTCCAGCCTCCTAGGCGTTTCAACGATAAGATATCGCCACCGCTTTCTACTAACATGGTCGCAGAGGTACGTCTTAAGGAATGACCAGAATAACAATCTGCATCTTCTAATTTTAGATATTTGGCAACTACTTTTGGCACATTACTGATAGTGTTATGACCTATATCTTGCTTGGTTGGTTTACCACCATGAAATCTTATAAAAAATCTTTGCATATCTGAAGTTGGTCGATTGCCTGCATATTTTAACACTACTTTAAGCCACAGTGGATCAGTTAGGACAAAGTTCCGGCTAGTGTCATTTTTACTATTTGGAATGGTTACTACGACAAGATCATTTCCTCGTACATCAACATCTCTGAACATCATTTTCACAAGTTCATCTGTTCTACAAGTCCCTGCTATTCCAACGACCAGAATTGCCTATAGAAAACTAGATTATTCTGTAAATTCTTAACAAAAATTTACTACATTTACCTTTGTAGAAAGAAAAAGTCATCAGGTGCTTCAGTCAAGAATTTTATAATTTGTTCTCTGGAAAAAACAGGTGCCTTTTTTTGCTTTGTATGATCTGTTTTGCCTTTTAAAAAAGATATAAGTTTTGGATACTTTCCGCAATCAATATTCTCTCGAATTGCAAGGGTAGATTTTAACATTGAAAATGTTGACCATAAAGTAGATGCCTTTTTACATTTGCGTGCTCCTGAAAATATACCAACAGCACGTTTTCTGTTACTGTAGTAACATTTTTTGTGTGACACCAATCCTTGAAATCCTTGTATACTTGTATACTTGTATAAATGTTTTGATTTTTCTGGAAGCAATTTATTGTATACTTGTTTTGCAGCTTCATGCAATTCTGGAGGAGTACACCCTCACTTTCATCCCTAGACATGATAAAAATATTCGTAAATGAAAATAGTAATTGCAAATTTGAAATTACACTTTTTCAAAATGTCTGATATAAACAAATGAATAGTGATTTCTATTCAAATCAAGACTAACATATTTTTCATAGTTTTACAAAAATTCAAAAATTAAAATACTTCCAATTAAGTTTAGTAGCTAGTAGTGAAAAAATAGTATATAAACTACGGTAGTGAAGGTCATTATTGCCCTTTGAGCTTTTTCCATTCGGTATAGCTCATCACTTCTACATGCTCCTGCTATGCCAAAAATTAAAGCAACCTAAAATAAAAATCGTTTATTAAAAATTTATCATTTCTAAATTCTTGCCTTCGTAGATAGGTATATATTATCTGAGCTTCCAACAAAAATTCCTGAATTTGTGATTTCTGCAGTACTCGGGATTTTTGGCACAATAACCATCTGATTGACGATTTAAAAAGGCTCGTAGTTTTAAATATTTAGATATATCTATAGTATTGTTAATATGTAATGTAGTCTTCAATATAGAATATGTAGACCATAAAGTCGAAGATTTTAATTTCTTGGCTAATTCTGCAAAGTACGCCAGTAAAACGTTTTTTGAAAATGATCCGATTTTCTTGTTAATGCGATAATCTATAAATTTTCTATTACATTTTTCCTACAATTTTTTGGATTTTGTAGGCAACAAATTATATTCTGCATTTTTGCCAATTCTTCAATTTCGGGAGGTGTTAAGATTTCTTCATCTCTTTCCATTATTTTAGAAAATATCTCTAAACACAGATTATTTCTTCTCCAAACAACTTAATCTTAAGATAAACAGATAAAAAATGGCGATTTTCAACTAAACAATTCAGAAAAACTACATAACAACCCAGACTTTACTTAGCAACGGCAATGCTATTATGATTTAAGCAGGCACATGGAATCCACTAACCTCTATCTCATTAACAATCAATTGATAAAGAAAATTCGCCTCGGCAATGAAATGCTAAACGCGGCAGTATATCTGTTACTTCTCTGCCTAGTTAAACCAATAACTATTTTATATATCTAATAAATAAAAATGAATCTGTGTGTTTGTCCTCGAACTCCTCCTAAACCGTTAGTCCGATTGGAATTAAAGTTTACACACTTCTTCAGGTCGATCCAGAATAGTGCACGAACATTTGATTTTCGCGGAAATCGCGAAAAACCGCGTAATTTATCACTTTTTAGCCGTTTTTCGTCGCACAGTGGGTGTGCATGTTTCTGAGGAGGTCGAAATGTACTTCTAACTAATTCTCTTATTTCCGTTTTACAGAAAGCTTATGGCGTAGCTTCTCTCTACATGTGGAGAGTTCTGAATAAACACACCAATGCTATGAATTATAATATTGAGCACGAAAAACCGTCGACGACACGTGTGGATTGACTGCCTCCCACCGACGCGACAGTCGTTCAAGACTATAACACGACAGCGATTTAATGATACCCAGGTGGTAACGCAAAGTGGGCACATTCAAGGTAATATTTACTTATAGCACAATAGTACGTATGTATAACTTTGCATGGCATTCACACCTTTTGAGTTTGTTAAGGTTTTTACTTATTATCATGCATAATCGCAAGAGTTGGCTTAGCGATATTAAGTATTTGGAAATTGACTCCTCCAGAAATTAAATTAATAGAGAAAATGAGGACCAGAATGAATTTACACCCTTACAGAAAGTAAAAAAATATTAACGAGTATTTTAAAAAAGTAAAGTCTGTTGAAAAAGGTAGTAAAAAACTGTACTTAGATATCCCTAAATAACTACAAAATTTTTTTACAATGATATTATGTCATATTAAATATTTGCAATGACACAAGTATTGTGTGTTCAACATCATTAAAGATATTTCCATCTCCGATACTAGATGTAGATCGTACACTGGTGATTTATGCTTCGCAGATTGTATTTATGCATTACTCCAACCACTTATAGGGAAGACCAACAGCCACATTAAGGACTCAGCAGACTTTGTTTGCAAAATTCAGGACATCAACATTAAACCCCAAGACATCCTTGTAAGCTCAAGCTCTGTTGTGGTCTCGCTGTCTCCTAATGTGGCTCTGAAGTTAATTCATACAAAACAAAGAGTCTCTGTTTAATCACCAATGATACTGGTTTCAAGTAATCAACATAGTCTCTCACTTTACAGCAAAGTAATACACAATCGAGAGCGACAACTTTAACAATCATCGAGGTTCACAAAAAGTTTTGTATACCTACTAATGGAACTGTATAAAGCGTAATTTTTGTGTAAACAAATGTTACGTGCAACCAATATTTCAAACGTATTGTAAACTTGAAGGCGAATAAAAAAATATAAATATTCAATCATTCTTAACGTTAAGATATTACTTTAAAAGGTACCTAGGATGTTTGGCGCAATAAAAATTTGTTGACATTTTTAGATTCAGCGTATTATTTTACGTAGATACCAAGAGCGAATTTTTAACTTAAAAAAAAAATCAAAGGAGTGGAATCGTATAAACTGCACCGTAATCTGTAACAGAAACATAAAACACCAAAAACTGCACAAAAAAACTATATTCTAACACGTGTTTCGATAGCTAAGCTATCATCATCTGCAAACTGACACTAAAAATAAAAAGTAAAATTTATATGATGTCTGCGTGTAATGCATCGTTACGTCTAATGACAGTATACATGTCTCATACGAAAGTAGATAATCCCACAAACACTAATGACCAGTTGCACCAAACTCGGTTAACTTTAATCGTAGGTTAAGAACAATCGTTGCTACGGTTAATCCTTGGATACCATTGTATTTAACCTACGATTTAATAGAATATTGTGATAAATCGGGACTCTATAAAATAAATTGTAAAGACTGTAACCAAGTACATATAGGGCAAACCAAGAGGCCTATTAAAACTCGTCTTAAAGAGCACTTACCTAATGTCAAATACCATCGGTCACACAAGTCTAGTGTTGTCATGAATGTGCTTGAAAATAACCATAGATTAGGCGATAATAGATTTATTAAGAAAGTAGATAATAAAAACGAACTTGATTCTTATAAAAGTTTTGAAATTTTTAGAAACAAATGTTCATCATCATATGATAAATTGTAAACATAGTATAGATTTTAATAGCTTAGAATTAGTTAAGCAAGAAGAAGAAGGAAATTAAATAAAATTGTAAGATTGATTACCTACGTAAACAGAGATAAGTTAATAAATAGAAACAAATGTTCATCATCATATGATAAATTGTAAACATAGTATAGATTTTAATAGCTTAGAATTAGTTAAGCAAGAAGAAGAAGGAAATTAAATAAAATTGTAAGATTGATTACCTACATAAACAGAGATAAGTTAATAAATAATGACAAGAATCCTAACCCCATTATCATTCTATTTAGTTTAACTGGTAGTGCGTAACGATTATTCAAGGGTGTAATTAATATATAAGTGCTTAGTTTCTTCTTCTTGAAGTCGCATATCCGTTACCGGATGTTGCGCACCCCTCGCTTGTATATGTGGTGTGCGTGACAGTAGACACATATACATGGGACCTACTGTTTAACGCCGATTCCGAACGGCTTAGTTGAGAGGTTTACTAGGCAAGTATACTCTCACTGGTTTGCCATTGCCTTGCGAGAGAGTACGGCCGAAAAATTCGATGTTTGCACCGGGAATTGAACCCGAGGTGCCTGCTTAACAGCTAACGCACTTAACTGCAGAGCTACGACCGCACTTAGTGCTTAGTTTAAACTTAAGTATTTAGTATTAGTCGTCTGCTGAAGATAAAAGCATAGCTCTTGAAATACATGTATTTAGATTTAAATAAAGCAGTTGTGGTAGAAAAAAATATACAGTGTTTACGATGATAAACTTGATTAAACATCAAATCGTGGAATGCGAACTCGAATAATTTAGAGAAGTACATTACGTACAAATCTCATGCCGTTAACTTAGAATGAGCAGCATTTATGAAGTGTACGGATCAAAATCTAAGTCACTTATCCAAAAACCAAGCAAAAACTTTTGTTCACGTTAGAATCAATTACAGCATCTATTAACGCAAGAAAATAAACAAACGTGAAATAAAAATAAGCGATTTTGTGGTACTCAGTTGGCTTATCGGAATGGCGTCAGATTCCACATTTAAAGTCAAAATCATCAAGTGTGCAGTGAATAGTGAATACAGCGTGTGCTTTGATTATATATAACTTCTGGATGTATAATGCTTGAAGCCAAAAACCGAGATAGACATACAATCCCGACTGATATTCAGTGCGCATGCGCACTAAACACTAAAATTATCTAACTACAAAACAAATATATTTTGTGAAACAATTTCCAAGCATGCGCAGTATTACCTTGTCGGAATTCTATGGCCATCTTACTTACATCAATACGATTGCATTTATCTTCTGTTTCACAATTGAGCTTCAACCTTATCAATGTAGATTATAAATTTAACTATTGTTTTTAAGAAAGACAACAGACACGAATTGTAACCTTTAAGAATTGGTGTACGTTTTCCAGTTTAATTCACATACATCATACCATAGTAGTGGGTATAAATGGTACAGTGTGGGTTATCGTGGGTGTTAAAGTTTGACCTCTATTCAAAACATGTTTATTAGGCAGGTAAAAGTAACTGTAGGATAACGGCCTATGAATCGATTTTAAAAATACACCCCAAAACCACCCCCAAAAAGAATTTTTTTAGTTTTTTTTAAATTTTATCGAAAACCATTAATGTTTAGAAAAAAACACTGGACAACTTATAAAAAGAGGATAAAACTTCCTGTGTATATGTATATTGCCCATAATCAATTAATAAATAATAAAAAAAGAGATCAGGAAATGCTTGTTGAAAAGAATTTCAGGTTTTGGTCACTATTGGAAATATTAATGACAAAATAACGTTCATTGCCTTGTTCCATATCTTGATATTTATTTCGGAACATCGCAACTTTTTCGTAAAGAATAGTTATTTTTCCACGACATACTTAGAAAACGAACGTTTCTTCTCTACAAATAGTGAGGAAAATTGGTTTTTCCTCACTAGCGAGGAAAATAATGCCTCATTAAAAAATGTAAGAATGTGTTATTAGAACTGTATGCGCCTAGTAGTTAGTTAAACAATTTAATTTAGTATTCAATAAGAATTGTTTAATTTAATATCTTATATTTCGACTCTTAAAAATTAGAATTACGCGACTGCGCTGTGACAGATTGAGACCACGCCGATACTACAGAATACTGTAGCGAGACTATTGGTTACGTTTACAATATCACTTCTTTCATTAGGTTGTTTTTTTGGGGAATGCCGTGGAAAAAATGTTGTGTCTAACACATGAGGAAAGCTTTTTCGCTTTCCTCACTTGTTGAACAACAAGTGAGGAAAGCGAATCTTTTTTCCACTCCAGCTCGAGTGGAAAAAAGGCTTTCTTCATGTGTTAGATACAATATTTTTTCCACGACATCCCCCAAAAAACCAACCAACCAACCTAAATGAAAGAAAAACTATTAATTGTAAACGTGACATATTGTTACAGGATTTTATCAGAATTTCGTACGTAAAAGCAAAAGTCAACACTCGGAGCGTTACAACAGTCTCGCCTATTTATTCTGTGGTCTCAACCTGTCATAGCGCAACGTTGCTAGCCGCGTAATTCTAACCAATAAATGTAGAGTAACAATGTTTAAAAGTCGAAATCTAAGATACTAAATTAAACAAAAGTGACTGAATAATAATAGTTATTTGTGTAACAAAAATTAAATTGTTTAATTAAGTTCCAAGCGACATTCTTGCAACATGACATTTTTTTCTTCACTAGTGAGGGAAAACAATTTTCCTCACTATTTGTAGAGAAGAAACGTCCGTTTTCTAAGTATGTCGTGAAAAAAAAAACCGTTATAGGTAGTATCAGGGAAAATTTGTGTATGTATTTTCATAGTTTGTTTCCAAATTTATTTTATTTTTACAGTAGTCGGTATAGTATATTATGTGAAGATACACATAAAATACAGTTTGTGATTCAAATAAATTAAATAAAAATAAAGTTATATTTCGGAAATGTTACTTTAAACATACACATTTGCATAGTAAAGTATAGGGAAGTTTCGTTTTTTTACAACTGCACCTTCAGACAACTCTTCAATTGTTTTAAATACACTTACCTTACTAAAAGCGTACTCACACACTATTTTACGCCCCTGTAATAAATGTAAGTTATTGCTGCACTACGAAGAATAAACCTTAGCGCGAACTATGGTTTGCAAGAACTTGAACTCCAGACAATGTTGGAACTAGATAACAGTGTTCCCTTTTCTTTGAGTTGAAAAAGGTATTTCCAATAATGGTTAAAACAAAAAATTCTTTACAATAAGTTAAGTAATTAAAGTTGTAGAAATGTATACAGAAGTTTTTCGCTTGCTCTCTTTTTGTGCTATTTATTTACAGATTATTATGGACAATATACCATTCGATAGGAAATTGTATGCTTTTTTATTTTAGTTTGGGGTAGTTTTTTTAAAAGTGTACTTGGCTTCCACATTTACTTTTAGGCCCCTAATAAACACTTTTTCAGTAAAGGCCAAACATTAACACACACGGTAACTCACAACCCATTTTTATGTGGGAATTCATACCCACTACAGGGTGTGGCGCGAAGAGTTTTGATTAAAAGTAATGGCGGATAGAGTTATGTTAAAAATCTAAAATTATGAAGCTATAGGTTTTTGATGACGCCGAGTTCAAATATAATATTGTCCTTAATGTGGCACTTCCGGTTATACCGGAAGTAGGCGTCAACTTTGTTATTTTAAATGGAACCTAGTATTTTTATTTTATTTTCGGATTCTACATGAAATTTTAGATTAAATTTGTGAACAATGTCCTATACCAAAAATGAAGTATTTTCGAGATATTTCGGTTTTTTAAAAATTTTGAAAAATCCTAGTCTACATTGAATACCGATATCTACATTAATTACGAAGCTAGTGACGTGAAATTGTAACTAATAAACAACAAGCGCTTGCCCGTTAACTCCATCTGTCCAACTCATTGATATTTCATACAGAGTGTTTAAAACTTAGCTGCCACCGTGGCCAATTTAAATCATTTATAAGTTGCTTACTTTAAATAGAACACCCTGTATTTTATTACATTTTTCGCGGTATTTGTTTAAGCCAATTCGTTTGGTATCAGTATTCCCTATACCTAAATCCAACCAGTTTTGAGATATTTCATTATCTTTGTTAAAACATAACAACACTTAATTATTTCAACATTAGTAAAGGGTAGGCCATGATTTCCATTATTTAAGGTGATATTTTGATATTTTTCATAAGTTATTAATTCTGAAAAGTAACCAATAGCCTGAAAGGATTATTAATTATGGATATCATTAAAAACGTTGACTAGGTATTTTGTATTAATTTAATTAGATAACTTACAAACAAAAATAACTAAATGTAATATTAAACAAATAAAGTTTTATAATAAGTGTTCGCTCCATCTACTTCTAAACATTTATGAATCCTTTTCATTAAGCTACGTCTTGTAATTCTGGAAATATGGTCGGGTGTTAGAGAATTAAAAGCAAGTAAGACTCTTTGCATTATAGCTTCCTTTGTCGTAACAGGTTTGGAAAATACCTGATTTTTAATGTAACCCCAAATACCAAAATCTAGAGGAGCCAAATTAGGAGAGCGAGCTGACCAACGAAACGGACCTTGATTGGCAATCCATCTATCATCAAACATGTCGTAAAGATGGTCAGCAACACGCCCAAAGTTATGAGGAGGTGCTCCATCTTGCTGATACCAAGCTGAAGTCGCCTCTCAATTTCTTAAAGTATGTAACGCGGGTCGTATAACTTCTTCTAAAATGTCGCAATATCTTTCACCGTTTAAATTTTCATCATAAAATTTTATTGCTAAAATTTTATCGTCTTTTATTGCACAAAAACATTAAAACTCCAACTATCTTGGAAAGAACGTTCTTTAATAACATGTGGATTTTCATTAGACCAAAAATGGGAATTATGTCGATTAAATAATCCATTTTTGCTAAACTTTGCTTCATCACACCATATAACTTTTTTATGAAGTTTTCATCCTCTTGGGTCTTCATTAAAAACCATTCACAGAATTGCACCCTTCGAGGAGGATCATCTAATTTTAAGTGCTGCACCAAATGATACGAAAATGGTTTCCATTTGTGTTTTTTAAAATGCGATGAATTGTTCTCGTCGACAAAGTAAGATCTCTTTCACAATCTCTAATAGAGGCATTTGGAGAGGCCTTAAAATAACCCAAAACATTAATTTCGTTTTTGTCATTGTCTACTAGTG
This sequence comes from Abscondita cerata, assembly GCA_030710515.1. Lineage (NCBI taxonomy): Eukaryota > Metazoa > Arthropoda > Insecta > Coleoptera > Lampyridae > Abscondita > Abscondita cerata. The sequence continues at coordinate 93,060 of JALBCR010004814.1, read as the reverse complement.
GTTTATTTTTATTAATTTGTGTCTTAAATTGACCAAACTGACGGCAGTTTTAAGCAATCTTCTTTATAATATCACCAGTTGCATTTGGTCGATTTGGATATCTTTCTGCAAAAAACACGACAAGTCCTTTCAACAATTCTATTACACTCGCCGTAAATAATAATAAGATTTAGGAAATCATCATTAGTAAACACTACATTTGCCATTATTTACTATGAAATACAAACTGGTAAAAAAACTGTCAAAACAACATAAACATTAACGTTCTAACTATCAAATCTTTGACAGCCATGGCCTACCCTTTACTAATGTTGAAATAATTAAGTGTTGTTATGTTTTAACAAAGATAATAAAATATCTCAAAACTGGTTGGATTTAGGTATAGGGAATACTGATACCAAACGAATTGGCTTAAAAAAATACAGCGAAAACTGTAATAAAATACAGGGTGTTCTATTTAAAGTAAGCAGCTTATAAATGATTTAAATTGGCCACGGTGGCAGCTAAGTTTTAAACACTCTGTATAAAATATCAATGAGTTGGACACATGGAGTTAACGGGCAAGCGCTTGTTGTTTATTAGTTACAATTTCACGTCACTAGCTTCGTAATTAATGGAGATATCGGTATTCAATGTAGACTACGATTTTTTCAAAATTTTAAAAAATCGAAATATCTCGAAAATACTTCATTTTTGGTATAGGACATTGTTCACAAATTTAATCTAAAATTTCATGTAGAATCCGAAAATAAAATAAAAATACTAGGTTCCATTCAAAATAACAAAGTTGACGTCTACTTCCGGTATAACCGGAAGTGCCACATTAAGGACAATATTATATTTAAACTCGGCGTCATCGAAAACCTATAGCTTCGTAATTTCAGATTTTTAACATAACTCTATCCGCCATTACTTTTAATCAAAACTCTTCGCGCCACACCCTGTATATAGTGTACAATTTACAGATAGTGAGATAATTTGGTTTGTAGAAAAGAGGCACAATTGTGTTACAACTACAATTCTTTGCAGCCCCTTTTAAAATGTACCTATTCTGTGGCATTATCCTTCTATTATAATATAATTACAAGAACTAGAATTTAGAAATTTGTAGTCATTAGAAAGAATCAAAGCTTTGTCAGGACGTACCAACGGACAATGCAAAAAAGTGTGTTATAATGAGAAAGATGAAAATTAAATTCTGGGAAAGTCGCAGTTGTTATCTAATAAAAGATCAGTGAAAGTTACAATAAAACGCGTCCGGTAAGAACGAACCTGTATATACCAATAAATTTTATATGAATTAAAAAGTTCAAAAAAAAAAGAACCTTTGTACGTGGACGCACATACAATTTAACTTCCATTCTATTTTTAGTTCAACAATAATTGTTAGTTATGTATGAAAGTACAACGAAACCTAATTATCTGTCAATAGCATTTTTTGCTTAATACATGAATGTAATGATTTCAATATACTATCCTTAATTTAGAATGTAAGTTTGCACAATCATTGTGGTCAGATTATTTAGTATTTTTTTGATTTCTTACAGGGATATTAATGTAAATATTTTTTTCAACTTTAAATGATTTCAAGAATCTTTATCCATTGATGGACTGTTCAAATTATTCTAATTTTTTATTTTTCCATTGGTGTTATGAAATTATTGTGTAGAATTACTAGATATTGTTTAAATTTAAATTGACAAATCTTCGATATCCTTATTACTCATTTGCTTACGTTTTCAAGTAAACATTACGCAGTGAAAATAAAATTTTTCTAACCCGGCACAAAATGTTTGTTTTGGTTCCAATAACAACACCCTTGAGTTTTCCCCATCCAACGTTTGGGACAACAACCTTTTTTTGCAAAAAGTACTTTTGGCTTTAAGAATTATTTTGACCTACTTTCCCTTGGAGTTAAAAGGAACCAGATTTGCACCCTTTTATTAACGATTTTGGTTGAAGGTTACACCCCCTTCTGTTTATCCCCCTTCATGTTATGTATATGTATATATAAAAAACACTGAAAAATTCAATGGCACGTAACTCGGTCAAATATTGACAGATTGAGCTGAAATTTTCAGGAAAACTACAAGCAGGATGCCAAATTTCGACTAAAATTAAATAGTTTTGCCAATATTTAACTTTCACTCAAAAATGCTTCCCAGTTTGTCCAAATGGTGGTAGGAAAAAAAAAGAAAACGTAGCTTTGTTTATGTACTTTCACGTGATACAACTCAAATTCGCTATTTCCGATATACAGTGTCCACCATAAAGTTGGAACCATATGGCAATTTTTTTTATTATTGTAGTTAAAAAAAAACTTTAGGGGGCAATCACTTCTGCTTCTGAAATAACTTAAAATGCGCCAAGTCAAAGTTGACACGTAACATCTGTCAATTGTCAAGTTCGTAATTTTGGGAAAAAATGTCCTAAAAATGGGTCAATCTGTTAAAATTTCGAAAAATGTTAGTAGGAAATTATGATGCTAATCACATTTTATGTTCATGTGCCAATTTTGAGAGAGAAAATTTGATGTTTAATAAATTTCATATTTTCGTATTTTTTTATTCACCCCCTATTTATTGTTTGTAATTTTGAAGTAGTCGTTATGTGTTAAGATATTCAAATTATAATTAAAACCATTTTTGTACTATCCAACTAAATTTTAATAAAGAAAAAGTTGAAAAACAATTTCTGATTTTTTGAAATTTGGAAAATACTACCTTTTTTTTAGTTGAGAATATCAATAATCATCAAAACCAACTTACGTACGAATATTATGATCATAATATGCAATGAAATGGTAGCCTTTATACTGCTTTAAACCGTTTTAAATGTTTTTAAAGCAACCAGTTACGGGGGTGAATAAAAAAATACGAAAATATGAAATTTATTGAACATCAAAATTTCTCTCTCAAAATCGGAACATGGGCATAAAATGTTATTAGCATCATAATTTCCTAGTAACATTCTTCGAAATTTTAACAAATTGACCCATTTTTAGGACATTTTTTTCCAAAATTACGAACTTGACAATTGACAGATGTTACCTGTCAACTTTGACTTAGCGCATTTTAAGTTACTTCAGAAGCAGAAGTGATTGCCCCCCAAAGTTTTTTTTTAACTACAACAATAAAAAAATTGCCATATGGTTCCAACTTTATGGCGGACACTGTATACAGTGTGTCCGCGGCTTGAGTTGAAAAAAGAAGAAAAATGTTTATTATTAATTTTACGACAAAAAGTCATTCTTTATAAAAAGTTCTGCTTGTCGAAAAATTATATTTGCAATATATAAATCTAAAATCAGATAAACGTAGCTTAAAATAAATTAAAAATGTGAAAAAATTTTAGGAGAAGGGTGCCATTATTTATCATGTTAGAATACAACTTTATATGGAAAAGTTTTTATAATTTGAAGCGAAGTCTAAATACCAAATTTGATTAATAAATTTAGAGTTTTTGGTTTTCTATTGTATTATTTTTTGTAGTATTTATTTTAAAATGAAAATTATGTATCCACGACAATTGACAAAGTTTGTTAGATGTCATTGTACAGTAGAATGGTTGCCCTGCCCATTGCACATTTTTGGTACGACAGTGGTTTACACATCACTTTGGTGAACGATGGATGGGAAGATTTCGACCAATTTATTTTCCTGCGAGATCACGGGATGCGGTAAATGAAATAAATGTACCCTTAACGATTTGTAAAGTCTAAGGTAATTTCATTCAAAAGATGAAAAAGATGTTGAGGTTGGGGATCTTACGTAGAAACTTAATAATTTTTATAAAATAATGTTTGAATAGAAATAATGTGTCTTGAATATATGAATTTTGTTGTTAACTTTCATTTCAAATTTTGCATTTAGACATGGTTTTAGACTTTAAACAATTTTTTCAAATAAAATTTTACCCTAAAATCATAAATAATGGCACTTCCCTCTTGAAGCATTTTCACATTTTCATCTGACTTTAGATTCAAATATTGCAAACACACTTTTTTGACAAGCAGAACTTTTTGTAAAGAATTTTTCTTCTCTTTTTACCTCAAACCTCGGACACACTGTATATACCGTAAATAGGGAATTCTGAAGTCGCGCTTGAGTTAGATACAATTTGAGTTGTATCACGTGAAAGTACATAAAGAAAGCTACATTTTGGTTTTTCCCTTTTTTCCTACGACCATTTGGACAAACTGGGGAGCATTTTGAAAAAATAGTCACAATTCGATTAAAAGTTAAATATTGGCAATACTATCTAATCTTTTTAGTTGTTTGTAGTCCATAACGACTAGTTTTCCTGAAAATTTCAGCTCAATCTGTCGATATTTGACCGAGTTACACGCGATTGGATTTATCCGTGTTTTTTTGTATATACATATACGTAACAGGAGGGGGGAACAGAGGAGGGTGTATTTTATACCAAAATGTTCCTTGAACATGACAATAAAACGGTGCAAATAACTTTAAGGTAAAATGGGTCAAAATAATTTTTAAAGCCCGCAGTACTCCAAAAAAAGGGTGTTGTCTCAAACGTTGGATGGGGAAAACTCAAGAATGTTGTAATTGGCATCAAAACGAAAATGTTGGGCCGGGTCGCTAAGCTCTAACCAATATTTTGCTAAAAATGTTACTTGACTCCACTAATAATTTACAAAAAATTGTGGAGATCATCACTGGTTACATAAATAACTATTTAATAAAGCATTATGTTGAAACGAGTATTCCAATAAACTGACAAAAATACTTTTTAATGTTGATATTTCTTGTTGTTATTAAATATTAAATATTTATTTATGAACTAATACCATATTCACGGTGCGCCATTAGTGGCGCGTGGTTGCATAGCTCCCTTATTATCAAAAATACAAAAATTTGATGTATACAAAAGTTGCTTTAAATGACTTCGTCCATAACTTAAAAATATTTTGCTCTAAGTGGACGTCACTATAAGCCAGATACAGGACCGTACTCGATTTCGGTTTCGTCACCATACTATACAGGTTTACACTGATCTTCTGGGAACTATATATAACACTTACATCACAATACAATATTACAAATGTACCATACTATTGAATATAAATGACCATACGAGTAAATCAATAATAATTTTATATTTAAACTCTGAATTAAGTTTGGGGTATATTTTATTAACGCAGTATTTCTATAAAATAATTATTTTTTGAGATATCGGCCGATTTGTAAAAATTTTGTTATTTGCAGTGTTTTAGAAAATCTTTAATTTCTTAGAAATGAAAGGAAATCAGTATTTAAACAATGATGGTTTGAATCTAGACTAGACTGACAAACTTAGTGGTTAAATTTTTTTTTATATACCTAGTGTGCGAATTTTCGTGCTACTTTTCAGGTATTTCAAACGACCGAAACTCGAATTTTCTAAAAAAAAGAGTTATAATTTTTTTAGACGAAATAATAGTAAATTTACTTCTCTTTCAGAAATATATGATACTCCCTATACCTAAAATTCATATTACTGTAGTTTGTTTGTTTCTTTGAGACTGTATTTTATGCTCTGCAAAAAACAAAGAAAAGTACATAAGATCAAGTAGACTGAATAAACAAAACCTATACAACAATATAAGTTGGTTATGTTATGAGATATAAGAAAATTTTATTGATTTAATTGAAGAGTTATGTCTTTAACACACGCTGAAATGATTGACATGATTTTCGTGTTAGGAGAATGCAAAAAATAGTGTTTTAGAATAAAGATTTTATAAAACATGGTATCCATATAGGAGACATTCTGATGCAAGATCTTTTGTAAAGCTTCAAGAAAGATTTGAACGAAATGGAAGCGTGTTTTACGAAAAACGTGAACGAGAAAAAACGGCAATAACAGAAGTAGTACTAACAACAGTAGTTAGTGGAGATCCGTACATTAGCTCTGCTGAAAATAGCGCAACTTTTAATGTTAGCAAAACTACTGTGCTAAGAATTCTAAAAAGAAATCAATTTCATGGATACAAAATTCAGTTACATCAAGAGCTAACACAAAGAGATTTTCAAAATAGAGTTGAGTTTTGTCAGTGACCTCTGAACAAAATAATCACCGATGCCAATTTTTTTAATTTGGTGTTATTTTCCAATGAGGCTACGTTCCATAATAACGGTTGTGTAAACTGACACAACTTACTTACACTATTACGACATCGTTAATCCACATTTTGTGCAAACTATAGGCCACCAACATTAATGGTCAATTAATGCGTAGGGAGGCCTTTTGTGAGATTACATCATTGGTCCTTTTTTTTGAAGGATATTTAAATGCTCGCAAATATCATCGCTTTTTACGATTCCATTTATATGACATCCTCGTATGTGGATCCAACACGACGGTGCTCCTCCACATTATAGTCCACGTACACAGTGCGTCCATTTAGATTTGAGACTGGTTCTATAAATCGCAAAATAAACAAGATGTCTCAAGTTTTTCAAATTTATTATTCTAAGTATTCATTCATTTTGTGGAATAGCCCCCAATGCTCGTGTCAAAGCCATTATGATGGTCTCAACACCTTAAAAAAAGCATCCTTTCAACTTCAATTCCAACTTTGGAAACAAGGAGAAGTCACACGGTGCCAAATCAGGTGAATACGGTGGGTGGTTCAACACACAGTCTTGATTTCGTGCCAAAAACTGACGAACAATGTTGATTTGCGACTCGGCACATTGTCGTGCAACAAACACCACTTCTCTGGATGGCGATATTCGGGACGAGTACGACGGATCAAATGCTTTAAAACTTCGAGATAAAACGCGCCAGTGACCGTTTGATCAGTTGGAACATAATCACGAACTTTTTCAATAATTTCGGGTGTGGGAGCTGAAATTGGTCTTCCTTCACGTTTGTCTTCCTCTAGCGGCACTCGGCCATCTAAGAAACGTTTGTGCAACAAAAAAACATTTGTTCGAGACAAACACTGATCGCCGTACACTTGTTGTACTAATCGGAATGTTTCTGATCCACTTTTACCAAGCTTTGCGTTGAATTTAATGTCCGCTCTTTGTTCCATGTTGGAATTTCAACGTCAGACTAAAAACTGTTTAGGGAGAACTGTCACATCCTTGTTATTTGTCAACCAAATGTAATGAAATTTGACACGTAGATAGAGAAAAGTTCAGTCTTTAAAATGCGCGTTTGAACACAAAGATAGCGCTATTATTTGCTGAGATATGGTTTGTGTCTCGAAACTTAATAGACGCACTGTGCATACGAAATTTTCTAAACCAAGAAAAACAAGTAGATCTGACGCGGAGGTCCTGTTAGCTGACCTCCTTGTTCACCAGATCTGACAAAACTTGATTTTGATTTATGGGGTTATGTGAAAGGTATTGTCTACCGAGAACCACCGGCAACTGAAGATAACATGAAAATAAAAATCAGAAATGCTTTTGCCACTATAACATCTCTATAGAAGTAAATCGAGCTTTTGCAGATAGGATGGGCGCATGGTTAGAACAAAATGGTCACCACTTTGAACATTTGTTAAATTGACTTTGAGTTTTAATTATTATTTATTTCATTTTAATTTGATCACTGGTAATTTTGTTAATAAAATGTTTTTCTTTTGTTATTAGAGTTTCTTTGTACTCGCTGGAAATGTTGAAACCTAAGTGATATTTATAGATAACACCAGAGACTCTAATTTTTACCGTACATTTGCAATATTAAGTTTTTAAAAATATTGCATTAGGAGATCCTGCATCTTGGTACGGTATTTTATGAACCGTTGATGCCAGAAGATCATTTTTTTCAGATTCTCCTATACTAAAATTATATCTATCGTTTCAATTTTTGGTAAATTCATAATTCATTAAATAAATCAATAAAGACTGTGAAAATAAAATCTAAATAACAAACGTCAGAATTAACATACTTTGTTTACTTAATTTTAAGTGTTTTCTTTTTTTACAGAGCAAAATAAACAAACAAAATACACAGAAATATGCATTTTAGGTATAGGGAGTATAATATATTTCTGAAAGAGAATTAAATTTACTATTACTTGGTATAAAAAAATTATAACCCTTCTATTTAAAAAATTGAAGTTTTGGGCGTTTGAAATACCTGAAAAGTTTTTCGAAAATTTGCACACTCGGTACACGAAAAAAAATTCAAATACTAAGTTTGACAGTTTCGTTTATGTTTAAACTATCCTAAAAATGTTGTTTTCTTCCATTTCTAAGAAATTATTTTTTTTCTAGAACACTGCAGGTTTACAAATTGGCTGATATCTCAAAAATAATTATTTCAGAGAAATACTACTTTAATAAAAATATATCCCAAACTTCATTCAAAGTTGAAATATAAAATAATATACAGGGTGTTTTATTTAAAATAATCGAGTACGGTCTTGTATCTAGCTTATAGTACCGCCCACTTACAGCAAGTAATAACCAAGCTCATTTAAAGCAACTTTTGTATAAAACAAATTTTTCTATTTTTGATAATAAGAGAGCTATGAACCGACGCGCCACTAATGGCGCACCCTGTGTATGATGATTTCTCAAAACATTTAGGTATAGTACAACTGTATAATTTTTTTCTGTTGCTGTATGGAAAAAAATGCTTACAAGAATTCACCAAAAAATATACAGGACGTTATTTAAAAAAAAGTTGACTATCGTAAACTTTTGCATACGTCAATATAATTTTGGTTTATGTAGCCAAACAATGTGGTTTAAAATGCCATCTACGAATTTATATGGTTTAGAGTACTTTTTTCTTAAAATACAAAAAATTAAAGATCCTGAACATCAACCTAAATCACTCGTATACAGGGTGTTCCTAAATATCATGTACAAACGAAAGGAGATGATTCTTTGACTTATTTTATGACTAAAATATCATATAAACATAGGTCCACAAACGCTTTCTTAGCGGACTACAGGGTGTTAAAATTTAAATTTTTTTCAAGTTTTTTGTTTATGGCTCCTGTAGTTCTTGAGTTCAAATTTGGTATGTAAGTTAGGCTATAGAGGTTACATCTTCTGACAAGTCAGAGGGCCGTGAGAATTATACCGGGTAATACACCTTACGGCCTAGTAGTATTTACACCTTACACTTAGTAGTATTTATACCTTATGCAGTTTACTACAATTAAACTTTTAATGAAGTGACAAGTATCATTATTTGATATTATTAAAAATAAAAGTTCATCCAAATAAATCCACAGCCTACTAGACCACTTTTGAAAAATTTAATTTTGTTAGGTATTTTTCTAATTTTTTTTATCGAAAACGATTGCAGACAAGAAAAAACTGCAAGAGACCAGAAAGTTTCTAAACAGGACAGAGAATCCATTTTTTATTTTAGAATTTACAAGCGGTACACCACAGAAAAGTTCAGAGCAGAAAAAGTCACATAGGGTCTGAAAAAGTATCACCCGGTATAATTCTCACGGTCGTCTGCCTTGTCAGAAGATGTAACCCCTATAGCCTAACTTACATACCAAATTTGAACTCAAGAACTGTAGGAGCCATAAACGAAAAACTTGAAAAAATTGAAATTTTAACACCCTGTAGTCCGCTAAGGAAGCGTTTGCGAACCTATGTTTATATGATATAATATAAGCCCAAGAATCACCTTCTTTCGTTTGTACATGATATTTAGGAACACCCTGTATACATATGTACCTGCTACCATTGATTATATAATCAATGATGCTACTCAGAATTTAATAAAAAAAAATAGTTTAGCAATTAAATTGTGCAAAAAATGAGTGACGCTTGAATAGCATTATACAGTTATTCTTTAAGAAGCACATTCGTACAAAAAGTTAGTACTAACAGTTAAAAATACATAAAAACTTATAGTAAACTAACGGTACGTAAGAGTTTTAGGCAAAAATTAAAATTAATTGACAGGACCCTCCCGAAAGATTTTTTTTCACGAGAACCATTAATAGAGTTTACTATAAATTGCTGTATGCCTTTATTCTATAAAGATAGCGCCAAGCTGTCTGCCAAGTTTATTTATTTATACTATAAGTTGCGTCTTGTTATGCGAAACGTCATTCATTCAACTTCACAAATGTTTAGAGTTAAAAGTAAAATTATTTTTTATGTGAGAATTGTGATTTCCCTATTTGTTATACCGATGGCAATGTCAATGTCAATGGTTATGTTTCCAATAGAAATTACGTGTATTGAAAAGCGCATTATCTATCTTTCGAGCTCTATCTCGTTAACTACATCTGCAATGGAGATTTTCATTCAAACATTTAGCTGCTCCTTAAGAAAATGTAACAGGTTTTTTTAAGTAAATTTATTCAGAATAACTAAATGTCAACGTCAACTACAACGCGGGATTTAAAAAAAAAACATCCGTTATATGTGTATTAACTAAATAGCTGGGCACGTGTAATTCTACATTGTACTTTCATCAATTAATTAAAGATAGAACTACTTTCTTTTCCGCTAAAAAAATCTTGCCATAGTAACCGAAGTTGGAATTGCGAGGGCGAGATCAATCAATGTGAAGATTAAGTGAAGATTAAGATTGTGTGTAAGTAAACACTTAGAAATTAGAATCACTTTATTGTAAATGTTAAAGATGCTGTAATGAGCTACACCTATAATTGAATTTGAAGGAAAGCATTGATATACATCAGCTTGCATGATTCTAGTTCGAAATTCAATACAAGATACTATATTGAAATAATTGAATATTATCTGAGTTCGAATATAACAAATAAACAGGATTTTATATATAACTTTACTATTTACTAATTGTAATTATTTTGATAAAAAACATTTGTGTATATTGTGCTAAAAGTAATAATAAAAAGTAATGATCCAAATGTTTATATTGGATTGGGTAGAAGACGTGTTGTTCTAACGTTACCCTCAATTAGATAAAAATAAAATTATGCTAGAAATAAGAAATAAATTGTATAATCAACTACTAACGTGCAAGTTATGATTAATTTTGAGTTTTTATATTTGAGCGGAGGTACTTTTTCAAAAGATGTGTTTTTTTATATGGAAAAATACTACCTACTTAAAAAAATAGTTTTAAAATAGTGAATAACTTATAAATACTCAACATAGTCGTAACATACTCACAATTTAAAAAACATGTACACTTATACATAATCTGGTTGGTTATAGTATTATTTTTAATATTAAGCACGTGTAAATATTCAATACTTCCTGTGTAATAAATTACACCGTCCAAACAAAAAAAAAACTTATTAGGTGTGTAAAAAAAGTTACTACATACATAATTTGCCAATGAAATCAAAGAAAGGTCGTATAAACGCCAAAGGGAAATTCTTAAAGTTTGATGGACAGGTAAAAAACTTTCAAATTGATCTAAATGAGTCATTTGACCATCTGGTATGCGTTAGATGAGATCATCATCTTGTAGTTATTATTTAATTTTGACAATACTTATACTTTTCATATTATTTTTCTTTACAAGACAAGCCGTGCCACATATTAAGGATCATCATTTTAATAAGTTTCAATTATTAAAGTCTACCTTTTATGTTGATTGACGTCAGGTTCATCTTCTCGTGGATTGTTTTTTTTGTACTCAAAGCGTTGAGAAATAGTTAAATGACGTAATACCTACAAACTGTCTCAGGTATTTTTTAAATGCTTTGACCTTGATATGTAACAATACCAGACATAATTAAAGTAATCAGAGTGGACCTGATAAACACAAGACCACAGTTAGTAGTAAAAATATATAAGGAAACACTTTAATACATAAGAAAATGTATGAAGTATTTTCCACTCAAATATATAGTAAGAAGTAACTGAAAATACGATTTCTGCAAAGACATTTCAATAAATTGACAAATAAAATACAATTAAAATTAAATTTGCACAGAAATAAATAAATAGAAAAAGACACGAAACTATGTAATATTGTTCTTAATTGGAACAGTAATTTCTTTATTTACCTCTTTTTAATATTGTAATAGCTTTAAGTTTTCTTTTTGTTATGTATATACAGTGAGGACGAAAAGTCAGCCCCCCCCCCTTAACTTTTGTCCATTTTTATTTAAAAAGCTCAAATTAACACAGTGTACACAAAAAATTGAGTTCTTTTATATGGTACTCATTACAAATGTGACAGCTCAAAATTGTTTGAGTAGGTTTCATAACCTCAAAAATCTTAAGTAGGAGTCGAGTGGGGTCTCAAACGAAAGCTTATTTAAATTTGCATACAACTGTGAAGTTTTGGAGTAAAATCTTAAAACGCTTTAAAATAAAATGAAAAACGCCATGCCGGTAAAAGCATTAGTGTCAAGTAATATTATTGTTGTTTCTATGGAAACTACTTTAAACAGAACAAAAAGTAAGGTTGACATCAGAAAACTAACTAAAACTATTATTAAAGCAGATGCTCGAAGCGACCGCCTGCGACTCCAAGACAATGATACAACCTTTCTTCAGTTTCTCTACGTACATTCCTTAAAACTTCATCATTAATTTGCCTGCATTGATCAGTTATTCTAAAACGCAACTCTTTTATTGTTTGCACTTCAGTTTTGTAAATTTTGACTTTAAATAACCCCATAAAAAATCTAATGGGTTTAAATCGGGTGATCGGACAGGCCACTCTAAAACCCCTTCGACCAATCCACCGGTTTGGGAAATTATTATCGAGATAGTCTCTTACATTTAAATAATAATGAGCGGGAGCTCCATCCTGTTGAAAGATAATATCCTAAAAAAATAATGATAAATTGAGAATTAACCATGTTGATAGCTAGTTACTCTATGGAATTCTGGATTTTCTTGAGCGATTTCTTGTATTCTTGGAAATATTTGCCTTTCTAATAATTGGAGATAAATTTCCCCAGTCAAATTTCCTTCCAGAAAATACGGACCAATGATATGTCCCCCATTATCCCACACCAAACATTCACCTTTTGAGGGTACTGAGTGCTAGTAACCCTAAACTGATGAAGATTAGTGTCCGACCAGTACCTCACATTTTGCCTGTTAACTTCTCCATTTAGAAAAAATGTACATTCATCAGAAAAACATATGCGGCCCAAATAATCAGGTTCTTCTCTTATGTTATTTATTATCTGTTCGCAAAACTCCATTCGTCTGTCAGATCATCTTCATTAATTTCATGTACAAATTTAAGTTTGTACGCATGAAACTTGTTTTTTTTAAATACTTTTTAACTGTACTCTTACAACTACCTTGCTGCTCCGCAATAAAATTTGTGGTAGCAGTGGGATTTTCAACAGCACTCGCCCAAATATTCAATTGCAATTCTTCGGAAATAGAAAGACGACCTGAACGTTTTTTATGCGAAACGCTACCAGATTCCATGAATTTTGACAATAGACAATAGAATCTGCGATCGATTTGACGGTCAGGAAACCTAGCATTATATAAGCGGACTGCCTGATGAAAATTTCGATTTGCTTCTCCGAAGATTATAATGGCTTCAACTTTTTCTATTAATTCTCTTCGCATAGTTAAGAATTCTAATAACAAGATACGAATGATACTTGTTTGACATTTTAAACTACGTTTAAATATGTACTTCTCAAACCAAGCTGTCTTAAATATTGACCGTTCATATGGTTACCAATGTTGCCATGGATATGGAATAGGAGCAAGCCTGCTTATTTAATTTACTAAGCCGAACACTCTTTAAAGTTTTCTTGTTGCCAGCTAGCGATAAGTTGATTATTTTGCTTTTAAACCCCATAGCTGTATGCAAATTTAAATAAGCTTTCGTTTGAGACTCCACTCGACCCCTACTCTAATTTAAGATTTTTGAAGTTATGAAACCTACTCAAACAATTTTGAGCTGTCACATTTGTAATGAGTACCATATGAAAGAACTCAATTTTTGTGTACACTGTGTTAATTTGAGCTTTTAAATTCAAATGGACAAAAGTTAAGGGGGCTGACTTTTCGTCCTCACTGTATATTTCCTGTAATTGAATAATAATAATAATAATAATAATTATTATTATTATTATTATTTAAGATTAATACATTTTCAATTATGAATTTTGAATCATTCTATGAATGTGTCTGTACCCAAAGATACGAGTATAACATTCTCATTTTCACAAGTTATGTTTGTCGAAAATGATTACGTTCATAGCTTCCTTAGGGAAGAAATGAATTCTCGGTAAGTTTTTTCTTTTAATAAATTCCTTTCGAAATTAAACCACAAATTGAAGGAATTCCAAATAAAATAAGAAACACGTGAAATTATTATTATAATAAATAGTTAAATGTTTAATTTTTAATTTAATATCATTTATTATAATACCTACAAAAATCAAACAAAGAACACAACTGTAGGTATTGTTTGAGATCCACCTGTTGGAGAAAGGAAATAGTGGCGACGTTTTGTGCTCGATGTGAGCACTTATATATAAGTAAACAGTCACGAGGAATTGCTCACATCGAGCACGAAACGTCGTCAAAATCGCGCGTTAAAGTTTTGTGTTTGATTGCCCCTCCTAAAATAAGGTTAAAAAAACGTATTCTGATACAACAAAAGAGGAACTATACTTGTACCGTTCATAATCACAAAATGTCAATGTCAAATTAAGAGAAATATAACACAAGGGTGATGTAATAGTATATTCCGATACAAGTGTGTAACAAAATTTTTATAATAGCGCTAGTGTATTAAACCTTATACACGTGTACCATATCATATTTTTTTGTACAAATGCATCATAGCTTAAGGTTTTTTACAATAAGTTTGGTGTGTCGAAAGGATAGTAACATATAATTTGATTTAATCGTCAATCATAAAGGCATTAAAAATGTTGACGAAAATTTAAAAATAATTGATAAAAAACTTTTGTATAGATGAAGGACAAATAAACTGAAAATAAAATATCAATGAATCAGAAATGTTAGGCTAGAGTACGTAAAAAATTGTCAGAATAAATACATCTTATCAATCATAAGAAAAGAAGAATATGCTCTGACAATCTGTATTCATCCATGAAAAACTGAGCAAAGTCCTCGAATTTTTTTGCACTACATCAAATTTTTTTTACTAGTGATCGAGTTTGATCGTACATTTACATCGCTACATGTAGAGGAGGATTGAAATGTAAAGAACCTGACACGCGAGCCAATCTGTGCATTTGACCTTCAATTCAGTGGCGTCGTATAAAATTGTTTAAACGTAAAGTAGGGTTTGATCAAGGATGTGATAAAACGAGATCAAATTTTGAAATACTTCTTCAACACAAATCATAAAAATATATACTTACTGTAAATGCATTTATCAAATTAGGTTACAATTTGAATAAAACAACAAACGAAATTACAAAATAAAGGTTATCATAAATGTAGAACTTCTATTAATATAATAACAGTAGACTAGTACATTTTATTTTCGTTCACGGCACAGGTCACGTGACATGATTTTTGACGGACATATACATGGTGAATTCCTAACTAACATTAGATTGTTAATTTTGTAAACATGATTAAATATTAGAAAAAAATTGTATTTTTGCCTTCGTAATTTAACAAAATTGAAGTAATTACTAAATTATCATCAATGCTTCAAATAAGTCATAAATAAGTTATAAATAGTAAAAATAAGAGCAAATTAGTTAAAATAGCTTATAATTTGTACACATTTTCAAAAAGCAATTTAAGTTATTTAGCCATTACAAGAGACAAATTGGTAAGTTGCTAAAAGGTCTTACAATAATAGCAAATTAGCTATAATTCCTAACTTGAATGAAAAAAAATGCAAACAGCTATTTATCATTGCTATTTAGCAATATACATAATCTTATAGTTGTTCTTATTAATTTTAGATATTACTAGTTAATTTGCAGTTGTTATATTGGATTTTTACGTCATAATAATTTACCCATTTGTTCCATAAAATGAGTGAAAATAAAAGCCTAATCTTTAAACTTCAAAACTTTAAAAATTACAAACCCAGCTCTACAATTTACAACAATTTAAGGCGTACATATAATTGCTACGCGAAGGTTAAGAAAATAAGAAAAGTCAAAAATTCTAAACTGGTGACGTTTTTTTCATTTTTATTGATTTTTAGAATTAAATAGTTTACAAATTTCGGCTGGAATCGTGAATGCTCAAAGGCTCGAAGGGCGAAAAGAAGTTTGTCGGGTCAGCTAGTTAATTAATAATAATTTCTTTAATTGGTATATAAATATTATTGGCTTTGATTTGAATATTTGTAATCTTTCATCTTGTATTCGAAAGAAAAATAAAATTATTAGTAATTAATTTTTTTTAATGGAACACCATTTATATTTTTATGTAATTAATTTTGGCATGAAAAAATAATAGGATTTTGTACAAAATATTATGGATCTAGCTAGCTCTTTTCGTATCGGTGTTATTTAACTTATTATTAGAAAATACCTGTAGTTTTATATCAAGGGTGAATTGTTTTAAAATATAAAGTAAAGTTCACTTGTCAGATTGTTTCGATTTTGTTTTTGAAAATGTTAACTATGGTAACACCGGTTACATCCGAATAGAACTTGAATTCAAAATAGGTTTAATTCCTTATTTAAGTTTTTTTCTCAAAAATTATCTATGTACATAGTAACGAAACTGATTTTTTGTAACTTAGACGTAATGTCTTAAAACGTTATTAATTAAATAAATTACGTACGCATTTGTTGTTTTAAGAAAATTGTAAATTGTTAACGCTATGAAGAAATAAAATATAGAGCCTTTCATTTAAAATAAGGTTCATATTACATATTCAATAGTCTAATAATTAACCTGTAAATTCTGAACACCTTGTAAAAAGATGCGTTTATTACTCAATCATGGAATACATTCATCATCTATCTAGACGTAAGAGTAAATTTGTAATGATTTGTTAGATTAGAAGATGATGACTTTTTTTAAAGAAAAGTCGACGTAACTCACAAAATACAGGGTGTTCTATAAGAAAAAATAAAGTAATGCAATATTTTGACTACGTCAGAACTAAAACAGACAAACGTACACGGTTTCTCTTTTTTTTATTTTTAATTATGTGAGTTGCTTGATTTATTAATCGTTTAATGAAATGGTAGTCGTATTTAACTAATATTGTATTCCTAAACACAATTTTATTTTTTGTGACGACGGATTTATTTAAGCTCTTCAGGTACAATTAAGTACCTACAATCGACAAATTAAGTTAACGGACACCTTTTGTTTATAGTTTAGGCAACTAAACTTACAATGTAATTTAAATTGATAACTTTGGCAACAAAACGAAATGGATGCAATAATAGAGAGGTGTGTTTAGAAAGTAGGCGTGTTTTGGTGTATTTGTGTAAAACTGATAAAATAATAAATTAATATTTAGGTACTAACTGCCGATAAGAATAAAATGTTCTAATAGATAGTAATTGTTGGTTCAATTTTATCTTAATAGCGTTAACGTATAATATTTTTTTATGAACTGGTCACGCACCATAACGCATTTCTTATTATTATTACGGTTTTGATCTCGTTGTTAAAAACTAATTGCAAATTGTCTTCTATCTAGAAGTTGGTTATTCGTCTAGAGCCTACTCTAGAGCCTACGGTCCATAAATATATTGCTATGTCTTGAGTACAGTTTCGTCGTTATATTCCAAAATTCAGCAATACAAAGATGAAATATACATAATATTCTTAAATTAGTGCAACAACTTAATGGGTTGGTTCTCGTCATAAAAAGAAACTATAAAGGCTTGTAAAAAGGATAAGGTAAATCGGGCTTTTTTGAGAACTCCGTAGCTAGAGGAAGTATATTTTGTAATTACATTTTTATGTTTTAAAAGACATCAGAATTTTATGAATTGCAAACTGATATTGCATTGATAATTAATTTACTCACAATTTTTTTCAAAACCAATCGTAGCTTTGAAACAAAGTTAATAAATAATAATACGTTATTTGTTGGTTTACAGAAAAAAAGTCAACAAAATTAACATTAAAACTACACGACCTTTAGCAAGGTGGAGTCTTTTTTTCTATATAAAGTGTTTGACTATATATTGCTGTTAAATTATTTACAAAATTAGGCATATAATAAATTAATATAGATTCACTTTAAAATCTCTAAACTAAATGGAAGCAGGAGTTTTTACAAAATCAATATAGCGATTTCTTAATTTAGATATTGAGCAGTTTTATCGTAACATCATAATGTAACCATAGTTACAATATGACAATACTGAGAAGCATGAATCCAATTTCATTTTATTTTAATTTTACGATTTGTTAGACACGCCTTGTTATAAACCTTTCGGTCTACACTGTTGCCAATTTATTAATGAACGTCATTATTGAAAGTTTAGTTGCCTAAATTCTAATGAGTAGGTGTTCATTTATTTAATTTGTCGATTGTACGTACAATATGTTTTTAGGCCACCCTAACAAAAGGTGAATTTTCTTTTCGGTCGTTATTTTAATAATTTATTTTTACAAAAAACACTGAACACTTAAAAAACGTTGTGCGCAGTGCGACTGTAACAGTTTTTCGGCTTTTTCTGATATGCTTGCTTCGGCTAATCAGAATGCCGAAACAAACATACGCTGCAACTTTGATACAAAAATAACTATTTTATACCTTCGACCGGCAACTACGACTTTGTAATTGCTTTAGAGGGGTTCAGAAATTAGCTATTTACTGGCTTAGACTTGCAAAGAAGGACCTATAATTGATTATAAAGTTACGAAAAAAAGTTGTTAACGTTCTGCATGTTCTCAAAATTTAAAATACAATCATAAGATATTTAAATTTTTGCAGTAAAAATATAGAGTAAAGTATACCTTTATATTTGACAATATCAAAATTTGATATTGGAAGAAGTTATCACGTTTGTAATAAATAATAAACATAAATCTTTGGTATTTATAACTTTAGAAAAATTAAAAAAAAAAATTTAAGTAGAAAATTGTAATTGCAAATTAAAACATAATTTTTATTTCGAAGAACTTTTCATACTTACATAAAGGTACGAGGTCTGTCAATTTAATTCCCGGAAAAGTGGCAACACTGCGGCTCTCGTTATGCTACGGCATTCGCGTTGGTGTCATTCGAAAGAGGATTCATTTCTGCGTCAGTCTGTGCAAGTTTCGTCTCGATCGGTTGTTCAGTTCGTGTTTTACAGTACTTTGATCATCGGCGTGTTTGGACCGCGAAAATGTGTGATAAAAACGGAGCAAAGAGTAGTGGTCAAATTTTTGGTCAAACGTGGTGTAAGTTCCGCGGAAATTATGAAACAGTTAACCGACGTGTACAAGGATGATTGCCTGAAAAAACAGCTGTCTACGAGTGGGCTAAGCGGTTCAGGGAAGGCAGGGAGTCGGTGGAGGACGATCCACGTGAGGGAGCTCCTCGACCTCTCGAACGGCACAAAACGTCGATCGCCTGCGCGTGCGTGTGCTCGGAGACCGTCGGGTAAGCCTCAGAATGTTGGAAGACGAGTTGGGTATCAACAAGGAAACCATTCGACAGATGCTACACGAAGATTTAGGGATGCGCAAGTTGTGCGCGAAAATGGTTCCCAAAGTGCTCACAGTTGAGCAGAAAGAGCTTCGTTTCTCCATCTGTGAAGACATGATTTCTCGAATTGAGGAGGAAGGAGAGGACTGGATGTCAAATGTTATTACCGGAGACGAGTCTTGGGTGTTTGAGTATGACCCTGAGACTAAACGACAGAGCATGCAGTGGGTGGAAAAGGGGGGGAAGCGCCCCACAAAAGCCAGAATGTCGAAATCAAAAGTGAAATCTATGCTCATCGCATTCTTCGATATTAATGGAGTTGTACACCACGAATACGTTTCAGCAGGTCAGACAGTCAATGCGAAGTTCTACATTGAAGTTTTGAAACGTCTGAAGGCCCGTGTGTTTCGTGCACGGCCGGAATTGGCCGGACGTGGTTGGGTGCTGCATCACGACAACGCTCCAGCCCACTCCTCATTCGCAGTTCGCGATTTTTTGACTAAAAACGGCATTCCAACGCTTCCGCACCCCCCCTACAGCCCGGACCTGGCCCCCTGCGACTTTCATCTCTTTCCACAATTGAAGTCCTACCTCAAGGGCAACCGATACGACGGCGTAGAGGAGGTGCAAAGTGTCACGACACGGGTGCTGAGGGGGGTGCTTCCAATCGTGGATCCAACGGTGGCGCCGGTGCATTGAGCTAGAGGGAGACTACTGCGAAGGATTATAACTTAATTTTAAGAATTTATGTATATTCCGGACTATCCGGGCACTTTTCCGGGAATATAATTGACAGACCTAGTACTTTACTCCTGTACCAAACTCATAATGTTTGTCAAACCTCGAATACGACTAAAAAAAATTTAATATCCGATGATTGTATTTTAGATTTTAGAACATGCAGAACTTTTTATAAAGAATAACGTTTTTTTTTGTAAAAAAAGTTTTCCATATGTTGGCAACTTAAGTAGCCATCACAATGTATCTATTTTATGGAAAAAAATGTGGCGGTTCTAACTTGTGATGAAGCTGCAACCCTCACATCCAAAAACCAAAGAAAGAAGCGTTATTTTTAAAAGTTGTTTACGCAAGAATTATGGGTTAATTGGATGATAATTAAATGCCCTACTGTTGTTGTTGTTGCAACCACCACCTTTACAAACTAAGAAAGTATGTACCATTAATTTGGAAAATTGTTTACGAAAGAATTAGGGGCTAATTAGTTGATAATTAAATGCCGAATTAAGCTTTCTATTATTTGTTGGTAAAATGTGTTAGCAATTCCAGCTGAAGAACAAGGTGTAAGCACCGCTGGTAAAAACTAAGAACGAACTATTAATTACATTACATGGACCAAATAACATGGATTGGATAATGATGAGTTATGTTTGCTATTGTGTTAAACGTCACTACTGTGCAATTTGAAGTATTTACTGTTAATAATCCTTAATCGCGTTTATGTATTAATTATTCGTAGCAGCCTTGAAAACAATGGGGAGCGAAACGTCGGTAATCACAGCCCATTGAGTTCCTTTCCTACCTCCACAAAGAAAGGGTACTACAAAACCATATTATTCAATAAGGTTAATAAATTTTTGTCCTGCAAGTTAGGTATTTGCTACACGTTGAACATCTAGTGTATTTTGACACTTTGAAATTATTTTGTAAGCTTTTAAGTCATTTGCAAATATTACAAACTCAGCATCATTTAAGACTTCCGATAGGTTAATAACATAAATTAAAAATGGAACTTACGGAACTTCTTATAGAACCTGAATCTATGTTTGATATAATCTCTTTCGATGTTGGAAGTAGGAAGATAGCCCTCGTATTCTTAAAAACATTTTTCATAATAGTAATTTACACAAAGGCTTTGCTAAAATCAAAGAAAAGGCAATTCACTTCAGAATTTTTCTGAGCCGAACCTAGTAAAAAGCAAATTGTTGCGGTATGATGAAAAGAGGTTGAAGTGATGAACTTATGATAAACCGAGACTCAAAAATATTAAGATTTAATACAAATCGGTCCCTAATTGAATATATTTGCTTTGCTACCAAAGTTAAATGCAAGTATTAGGTATCAGCACAAAGTTACTCTTCCAGCTGCGTGGAAAAAAACCATTTTTAAAAGAATTATTAAACATAATAGACAAAAACTAATATTTATCAATTGTGCATGTATTTAAAACACTTTTATTAGTTTGTATGTTTTTCTAAATGTATTGGTCTGCTGTTTCGCAAGAATATTTTTCTGAAAAATATTGTGAAAATATATTAGAAGAGATGTAGGTTCTTTTACCATTACACTGATACGCTAAAAACATTGTATAGGAAGCACATCTCTTTTACGTAGGGAATTTACCTACCCACATACCACAAAAGGATCGATCATCTTGTTGATGTTGTTTTCACAATGATTTATATAGCTAATGTAGCATTGAGTTACAATTTTCTTACACTCCTTTCTTAAATTAGAAAATGTATTATATTATATTATTATTAATTATTATATTAATTTTATTTGGTTTTTTTGCTTATATTTTTGTTAAGTAATATGACAATTGGACGAAATTCGGGATACTGGGTATATTGATGACGAGAAACTCAAATATTAACTTAGTTTTTTGTTTAATGTTAGAGGGCTCCACATACAGTGTTGTTCCTGAATTTTTTGTGTCGCATTGTATATCATTTTTGACTAGGCAGACCTATTCTCCATTCAATTTTACATACAATAGGTACGGTTTGAAGTTAAACCTGTGTTGGTTTCTTTAAGTTGGATCATTTCCGAGTTTTAAAAAAATTAGCGAAAATAATATTTCTTTAACGTCATGTCCTATGTTAAACTATCACATTACATATCACTATCACCAAATTAGTGTTAATTAATCTATTAATTAATATTAAAGCGAATTAATACACGTGTTGAACTAGGCGGTGGTCAAATTCAGCAATTATTGTGAATGTTATTAATAGGTTTGTCTTGTAAATGATCTAAATCAATAAAAGATACATTTTTTCGCTTTTCAATTACATTTTTTAAAAACTCGGTAATGATCTAAATTTTGTCGCAGATTTAACTTCAAAGCCGTTTTATCCAAAACAACTGCTTTTAGCAACAAATAATAAGAGTACTATTTGTATGTAAAATTGAATGGAGAATAGGTCTGCCCTGTCAAAAATGAGTTACAATGCGACACAGAAATGTTATAGTTAATTAAATTCAAAATGATTCAAAAGGACAATGTGAATAATATTCATTATTACACTAGTTTATGAAAAGTTAGAGAAAAAAATCAACATTTTTCCGTTTTTTTTGTTAAAAGAATTATTAAACGAATATCTTTTTAAACACAATAAATTATTCTGATTATTCCAAAAAGCCCTCAAAAAATTTGGTGAAATTTTACTAAGCGTTTAAAAATTATACCTAACTACTTAATGTATCATGCGTTCATAAATAACTGAAAGGCGTTTGAATTTGGCGCGTTGTGAATCTAGTAAGTTTGATTTTACAACGTCGATTCAAGTTGGCAATGAAATGAACAAAATTAACCGTAAACTACGAAAAACACAATTGCAACTAGGGATAATAATTACAACGGAACAATGAAATAACTGACAGATGGTAACATTAGCATAAATTAATTCACGATCAGATTAAGCGGCAAATTTGCATTTTTTATATTTTTCAACACTCACCTGATGAGACAATCATTTATAGAAATTTTGTATAAACAGGTAACGCTAACCCATAGCGTGTACATTTGTGTCGTCATGATAGAAAGAGAGGTGCAAGTCAAGGGATCCGGACACTTCGCCGAATGGACATAACGTCGAATGGACACAACGCCGAAACTTAGACACAACGTCAAAATGAATTATTGGACATAACACCGAAACTGGACATAACGCCGAAATCACCTGCTGGACACAATGCCGAAAATGGACACAACGTCGAAATCAGTAATTGGACATATTGTCGAATCTGGACACAAAGTCGAAAAACAAAAACTGACGTGTTTTTCGTATTAAGAGGGATTAATCTTAAGCAGGGTATTCAAAAACACTTTTTTTTCATGTAAATTTGTTTTAATTAATGTAAGTTGTTTTTATGTGATCGGGAGTAAAGGATATTGGTTGGTAGGTTACAGTTATTACAATTTTTTTCTTTAAAAAATTGTTTTAATCAATATCCGATATACGTGGTGTCAGCTTTTGCTTATCGACGTTATGTCCACTTTTCGACGATATGTCCAATTTCTGATTTCGGCTTTGTGTTCATTTTTCGGTGATATGTCCAATAATTCGTTTCGACGTTGTGTCCAAGTTTCGGCGTTGTGTCCATTCGACGTTATGTCCATTCGGCGAAGTGTCCACGACTCCAAGTCAACTGTTACGTGACGCTTGGGAAAATAACAAAACTACTTCAAAATGAAAAGGTTAAATTCATGCTCCGCCCTGTCACTGTTAACCTAAAATACATGTCAACTGTAACTGTTAACCTATAAAATACATGACATATCTTCCACTTACAATTTTCCACTCGTCACGTGATATTAGCGTTAGTCGTCTAGGTACTTATATTTAGTCTGAGAGTTTCTTCATTTGATTATTTATTTACTGTTCAGTGTGGTGAAAATCCACATATTTTTTGTTGAAACAGCACTTCATCCACAGAAAATTGGAACGTGGCTGTCAATTCAAGACGTTTAATCATTGGACTCTTTTATTAATTAACTATTTGATGATGAGTTATAACAAGGTTATTTCCAACAAGATGGGCAACAGCCCACACAACAGGAATAACATTAAATTGTTTAAGACAGTTCTACGGTGATATATTAATAAGTGAAAACTGATGGCCTCCACGTTCGGATTTCGTTATGTCTGGTTTTTAAAAAAATGAAGAATTACAGAATGCGATTACAGAAGCTGTTCACAACATTACATCTGAAGTGTTGTTTAGTGTTTTTTTAACAATATTAAAAAATTATTTTTATCGTCTTTAAAATTGTGTTGTCTTGTACATAACGTAACAAAATAAATTTTTATCTTGAGTATTCCATTTTTTACAAAAAGGATAGCTGCATTTATTGGACGTCATTAGTGTGTTTATACTTATAATACCAATTTAAAAAAAAATATTTGTTGAGCGCCAAATTCAAACATCTTTTAATCATTTATGAACGCATGATTTAATAAACTTACACGTACCTATGTGCTATCAAATAGAAGAATAGTGTAATGGCTAGAAAACAGTATTTTATAGCAGTTACCGAATCGTTTATAAAATATCAAAATTTATAAATACAGCCGGTCTGCGTATTACGCGGACCTTTGATATTGCCTGCAAAAAGTAGAATTATTCAAAATCAGTTTCGACCATTTCTTTAGGTTCCTCAGTGACTACAATTTAAATACATTTTCAATTATACAGGATGACCCACTTTCATGGACCACTTGACAACTTTGAAATTTTAAATGGATTTTGTTTTTAAATTTTATTCTAAATCTTCGTGAAAAACTATGGGGACTGTATGAATACGAGTCTTATATATAATATATAAGTTATACTTTTTGAGATATTGATTTTAAACACTTCCTTGGGTCAATATCAGCTTCTAGGTATTTCAGGTTATTGTTTGAAATATCAAAGTCAAATTTTATTCACGTTTAGAGTGATAACGTGTCAAACTTTGTAATTGAAAATAATGAATATCTTGATAAAATCTAATAGAACACCCTGTATATATTTTTGAGGTCGATATATAATTAAATTCTCTACAACTTAGCTGTTGGTGTTTGTTTACCAAAACTCGACCGTTAGCCGTGAAACTCGTTTTTTTAAATCAAAAATAGAGGTTCCATCAAAACATTTTTATTGACAACTCGAAATTATAAAACAGATTATGGAAATTTACTTATAACAAAATCGGGAACATTTTTTTTTGCATAACACCTTATTTAGACAGGAGTCTTCAAAGTTCTTCATTATCTGCTTTTTGGCGTACTACAATGGTAGGGTTCTGAACTGCTGATAACGATAACGATGTCAAATTGCATATCCTCTTCAGTACAAGTATATTCCCTAGTACAGGGTTTCTATAAATGATTGTCTCATCAATTTGGCAATTAAATAAACAAAAG
This sequence comes from Abscondita cerata, assembly GCA_030710515.1. Taxonomy (NCBI): domain Eukaryota; kingdom Metazoa; phylum Arthropoda; class Insecta; order Coleoptera; family Lampyridae; genus Abscondita; species Abscondita cerata. The sequence goes on along the minus strand of JALBCR010004814.1, from coordinate 67,441 downwards.
TAACGATAAACGAGGAAGAACACAATTACAACTAAGAATGACAATTACAAGAGAACGATGAAACAACTGACAAATGATGACATTAGCATAAATTAATTCACTATCAGTTTAAGCGAAAAATTTGCATTTTTAAAATTTTCCAACACTCACCTGATGAAACAATCATTTATAGAAACCCTGTATTTTCTCGTAGTGAGGAATCGTAGTTTTCTTAAATCTCTGGTTTAGATTTTTAGTCAGCACGGGGAAATGGTAGTAGTTCCGTATTATATGCTTTATAATTATGACCTGCCAATAAACAACCTGGTGGAATAAAGCATACTGACTAATTCTGCTGTCGAAACTCACATACAATTTATTTGGTTATAAATAATACATTGATCCTTTACTGCTTCTGGTAGCTTGTCCAGAGCGGCGCGAATACAAATTCATGGTTAATTTTATTACTACCACAAGCGTGAAAACAGTAAATTTTTGACGTTCTCATTTCATCGTCTACTTAATTTTTCGATGATAATTTTCAATAAAAACCAGTTTTGGAATAGAATATACAGGGTGTTCTATAAGGTTTTATTAAATTATTTATCATTTTCGATTATATAGTTTAACATTTTTTTTGTATAACTAATGTCAACTTTTAAATTATGGACAGTTAGGATCGTTACCGCCTTAAATGTGAATAAAATAAAATTTGATATTTTCAATAATAACAAAAAAAATGTGAAATATCTGAAGACTTATATTAAAATCATTTGTTAAGTAAGACTTTTATTTAAATTTTCAAAAGTTGAACGGTGGGACACCCTGTATAATTAGAAATATTTTTAAATTGTAGCCACTGAGGAACCGAAAAAGATGTACAAAATGAAAAAAGGTGACATCAAAGGTCTGCTTCCTACACGAACAGGCTGTATAGTATAATATAAAAAATAACCTAAACTACATGTAAGTTAATTATAATTACAATTAATTGTACAAATTTATTATTAATTGCCACATAAAAAATCATAAATTGAAATTTTTTCACGGTTGATATTAATACTGTTATTATTTAAGTTAATGAATTATAAACTCTGTTCAAGTCTGGAACATGTGGCATTAAATGAGAAACACATAATTGAATTTTCTTCGAAAACTGTTGCAGGCAAAATGTCCGAACACAGAAAAGTTTTTAATGATGTTCAAAATTTTAATAAAGTTTTTGCAGTAAATCTATGGTTTAATAACCTGTAAGTACAATGTTTTAAATTAAATGATTACTAAAAAAATATTCTATGTAAAGATGTATAAAATTCTATTTTAACGCCTTTGTAGACATTTTTTCGTTTTGTTAATTTTTATAATAATTACGTGCACAAATAATAATTAGATTTAATAATCATAAAATTAATGAAATTTTTTTTTATATTTTGTCATATGTATTGTTGCAAAATTATTGTTAATTCTTCACATTGTATTTCAAAAATACTAATATTTAAATATAAATATAGACAACCCATTCTACTTAAGTGTAAAGAGATTTTCTCCTTATAACTGTGCTATAAAGTTTGTAAGTAATAAGTTTCCGTAGTGTAGTGGTTATCACGTGTGCTTCACACGCACAAGGTCCCCGGTTCGATCCCGGGCGGAAACACTTTTAGTAAAATTTTTTTGTACTGTGTTTATAATTATTATTTTCTTCAGTTTCAACAATTATTAATTTTTACATTACCTCTCCAAAATTACAAAACAAATTAAATAATAACGCATTACTTTGCTTATAGCAAAATAAAAAATACATGCAAAGAACTTACCTTTTGTTTTTGCGTAAGTTTACAACGACGTCTAATGTGGACGTCTCGATAAGTGGAACGAGCACGATGAAATGATGCTAATATAGAGGCGCCACCCCCGGTATTCAACCACTTCCTTGGCACCCCGTAGTGACCATCTAATTTCTTCATATCTTCTTATGATCTCATAGCTTGTTATTTATTGTGATTAAAAGGTTACCCTTCTGGAAAAAGTTTCTAATCAAATTTAGTACAAGTGGGCGAAAGTTTAAATAGAACAAGAAAATATTTATAAATAGTAAGCGCAAGTTCCTTCAAATTATGCTTTAATCAGTAATTCGTTACTGGATGAAAATATTGGCTAGAACAATATCAATTTAGTAAATTATACCAATTAATTGTTTTCTTATATTCTTAAAGAAGAGTCCGTAAAAAATGTGTCGCGTCGAGTGATATCACATTTACACGTGTTCCAAATTACATAAATTGATTGCCTTTATAATCTTTGATAATTTTCTTAGGTTTTCTTGTTTATTTATAACTACCGGAATTTATCATAATACAATTTAAAATTGTTTGTTAATTATGATTATTTATTTATGTAGATGATAATTGAAGAATTCATTCCCTTTAAACGACTTCATCATTTTGATCCCATGAATAAAATTTCGTTAGTATTTGTTATTAGAAGTAATAAATAAAGTAGAACAAAATGGTTTTCACAACTCCATGTTGAATTTTTCAGAAAAATTGATCGTAGTATAGGAAAATTAAGCAAAAAAGGGACCGATTTCGGAAAAAAAATCCCGGCAGCAATTTTATGTTTGATATTGTTAGGGGACCCTACAAGGAGAAAGGAGCCAGTTTTTCATTTTGAGAACTGGAGATTGTTTTCGTGAAATGATCTAGCGGTTAAACGGTTTACCGCACACAAAAAGTCCCAATAAAAAATTGTAGAAGATTTTCAGATCTATCTTTTATTCTAATGACATTTTGTGATAGGAAGTGATATTGACCCCTATATATGGGGTTGAAATTTATGAAAACTGTAAATTTCACTTTCAGGGGTGATAATATCACTTTATCGGAAAATTGTAAATTATAAAAATTGTTCCTTATAATAATATCTACAGCTTTTTGTAGGCATGTTTTTTTCTCTCCCGACAACCCTTGTGGCTGTAGAACTAAGAGTAAGTTAATGATTTTTTGTTTTTTTACCCTACAGAAAAATGAAAGAGGAACAAATTGTAGATACTATTATGATCTATTTTTTTTTTACCAATGCAATTTAAAACTAAAACGATAAATTTATCTAGTACAGAGGGTTCATTTATACTTTATTTTTTATTATTCGAAATTTTTCATAATGAAAAAAAGGCCGTATCTCGATAACAACTGAAGATTCAGTGTCGATGTTCTTGGAAACGGTTGGCTGAATCGACATCTTTTAAGTATACTTTTTTAAGCTCATCACGTCAAGGAATGAAAATCTTTTAACAACAATCCAATATACCGAAGGGCAAAAAAGTTAGGAACATTTTAACGTACGCGAAGTGCTGCTGGTGGCGCCCTCTACAATATACATCAAAACTGTGATTAGATTTAGATTTTTCATGCTGAAAAACTGCTGAATACCAAATGTCATTGAATCATTTCCTTTATTAAGGGAAATATCATCAAAAAACTTTTTAAAAATTATAACTTTGACACCCTGTAACTTTTTTTACATGTACATTTGTACCGAGGTAAGTTAGGTTCAATCGAGTTATTTTTGCCCCAGAATATGTAGTTTAATTTATGATCTACATTTTTGTTACACCTTGTATATTCTCAATAAATTTGCTAGGGGTAATACAGAGACGGGGTGACGTAACTTTGGAATTTCAAATAGGATTATGTATTTTTCTTTCTGAAATTTGAATCTACGTAAAAAACTCTCTACGTACACAAATAATTTCTTGAATTCTTCAAACTGAAGAAATATTGAAGACTTAAAAAACATAATCTGTGTTTTGTGTAACAATATAACACCAAATATGATACTAACAGCGTGTTCCAGAGAATTTAATCGTATATTGGAAGGAAGTTAGTTCAAATGTACACTCATGAAATTTAAAACTTGGACACCACAATTTCTGTAAACAAAAGTTGCACATTGTGAAGCGGGCTTAAGGGTATCATTTACAATTCTAACAGCAGGTAGTCTCAGCAGGGGTTATCTTATAGAAGGACTGTAGAATGAATCATTACACTAAGCACGTTTTAGAAAATAGGTAATTTACGTTGCTTACTTAATTTTTTCTTTAAAGAATATATTTGAAGGTATCGTTAATATTAGCCGATTAATTATCGAATCAAAATTTTGTTTAGGAAATGTTTACAAAATAAAATTAGAAATGATTTTGATTTAAAAACGTCTACAAGCAATAACTTTTAAATTAAATCAAAAACTAAACATGGTTATTTGGGTTGACTGATTATTACTTATTTTTAAATAAATCTAACCTACTAATTATTATAAGTTATTAAAAAAATTATTAAACTCTCTATTCATAATATTTAGTCCTTACAAAATGTATATTTTATGACGTTTCATTTTTTCTGTAGTTAATATAAAAGTGAAAATAAAAACTAAGGCAATTCTTATTGTCAACGTATATATTTAGTTTTTGACAAGAATTTATTACATAATTATAATTAAGATACCAAGTTATAGTTTAAAATTAAATGAAAACTTTTTTTTAAATAAAGGTATTACTATATAAATAAATATAAGAAATCAATAATGGGTGTGACCTCCATTATTACTGATACATTCTTGGAGGCGTCTGCTCATTGACGCTATCAAGGTATCAATATAACTATTATTAATCGTTTCTTATTCGGTGAATAAGGACTTGCGAATCTGTTCTAAAATTCGTACGTAGCACCGTCCAAATTAATGTTCCGATTGCCGTTCGGTTTGTTGTTCTGTTTGTTCCTCGGTTTGTTGTTCAGGTGTGTACGAAGCTTTACAATAAGCATATTAATATGAACTATATCTTATGAAAGGAGAGTTATGTAACTATAAATAACGACTTAACGTTACGTTAGTAGATTCCATTTACTATTTACACATATTTTCTTGGAACATTCGATAATTAACTATCGGGATATGATGACCCTATACTTCGCAGGTTGTGCGCAACTGGATACAAGCAAATAACTTGGAGCTGTTACCCTGGCCAGCAAAAAGCCCAGATTTTAACATTATCGAAAATGTTTGGGCTCGAATACTTGCTGTTATCCGAAGACAACAAGGGCCAAATTTTATACCAGTAAACCGTAATGCACTAATTGCAGCCATTGATACCGCATGGGAAACGATTAATATTAATTATATTGATACCTTGATAGCGTCAATGAGCAGACGCCTCCAAGAATGTATCAATAATAATGGAGGTCACACCCATTATTTATTTATATAGTAATACCTTTATTTAAAAAAAAACGTTTTCATTTAATTTTAAACTATAACTTGGTATCTTAATTATAATTATGTAATAAATTCTTGTCAAAAACTAAATATATACGTTGACAATAAGAATTGCCTTAGTTTTTATTTTCACTTTTATATTAACTACAGAAAAAATGAAACGTCATAAAATATACATTTTGTAAGGACTAAATATTATGAATAGAGAGTTTAATGATTTTTTTAATAACTTAACAATAATTAGTAGGTTAGATTTATTTAAAAATAAGTAATAATCAGTCAACCCAAATAACCATGTTTAGTTTTTGATTTAATTTAAAAGTTATTGCTTGTAGACGTTTTTTAAATCAAAATTATTTCTAATTTTATTTTGTAAACATTTCCTAAACAAAATTTTGATTCGATAATTAATCGAGCTATGGTGTTTAATTAGCGATACCTTCAAATATATTCTTTAAAGAAAAAATTAAGTAAGCAACGTAAATTACCTATTTTCTAAAACGTGCTTAGTGTAATGATTCATTCTACAGTCCTTCTATAAGATAACCCCTGCTGAGACTACCTGCTGTTAGAATTGTAAATGATACCCTTAAGCCCGCTTCACAATGTGCAAACTTTTGTTTACAGAAATTGTGGTGTCCAAGTTTTAAATTTCATGAGTGTAATATCAATTTGAAAAATTTTATAAGAAATAATTTAACTTAATGTAATTTGTTATTATAAAATTTCTGGTTTTTGTTCATTCATACATTGAATTTTTTTTTTATTATATGTCAATACTTTGAAAACAATCAAGTTTAAATATCATACATGTTTAATTAAACTTGTGTACAATTAACCATAGAAACTAAATATTCAGCCTATATATAGGGTGTTCCATTAAACACAAAAAAAAAGTTTAATCCACCACGACTTTTCTGACCACCCTATACCAAATATTTGGCAATAGCAAAAAAGGATTGACAGGTTTGATCAATTTTGGTCTAAAAAAGTTTTTTGTAGTGTTGATGGTAACGAAGATATTTGCTGTAACATTGAATCTGGGATACCCTGTATATTAATTTAACAATTTCCAAATTTATTGTTATAAATCCCTGTCTATTTAATCCTTCATCTCGTTCATCTCCATTGTTATCGACAGGCGGAGTTGGTGAGACTCCATAACAATATCAGTAGATAAAGGTTTTCAAAGGTGCTTACTAATGTGTCTATTACGATGTTCGTGGCAGAAGTTTCTCCAAAAATTCTCACAGCTGTTTGCTTCTTGTTTTCTATCGATTCCTCAACATAACTTTGTGATACTGCACTTGACTTCCATGTCTCTTAAGGGTTAATAAATCAGCACCAGAATCTGCTAATAATGATGCAGATGAACTGCGAAAACAATGGCCTATGTATAACTCGAGACTTGGTATGCCAAGAAATGTTGCAATCCTTTTTGGAATACTGGACGGTACACTTCCCGTTTCTGTATCCAAGAAAGAAACGGTTATTTGTCACGTGTGTGAGCAGGCTTCGCAAATAGACTAAAATTTGCACATTTCAAAAATATTTTTATATATACAGGGTGATTCAGAAAAACGTAGTCAATAATTGTTAATTTTTATTAAATGGAATATCCTGTATATTTTTGCACTCTCAAATAACTCGTGTAATTTTGGGTACATTTGACTTGTAATTAGTATCCCTAGCTTCAGCGGTTTTCAAATTATTTGCATTATTTCAAAATTTTTAATAGATAGACGGTATCAAAGAATTAGTCTACCGTAGAAGTTATTATAGAGATAAAAATTATTTTCTGAGGTGTTAAAGTTTGAGTACGGCCCTAATATGAACTATTCTTGATGCCCGATAATATTGTACAGATACTTTCCTATTGATTTTCGAAGGAGAATTCACTAGTGACAAAAAAGGTGGTTTCCATTTGAAAAAATTGAGTTTACAGTTATTTGTGATGCCAAAGTTTGAACCAAATTTTTCGGACGATCAGTACAATTATTCGGGCATTGAGAATGGTTCTTATTAGGGCCGTACTCAAACTTTAGCACCTCAGGAAATAATAATTATTTGTTCAATAACTTCTACGGTACACTAATTTCTTTGATACCGTACAACTATTAAAAATTATGAAATAATGCCAATAATTTAAAACCGCTAAAGCTAGAGATATGAATTAGGGGTCGAATGTACCCAAAATTCGACGGTGCAAAAATATACAGGATGTTCTATTTAAAAAAAAAAGCAACATCGGTTAACTATGTTTTTCTGAAAAACCCTGTATATATGAATTTATTTTTAAAATGTGCAACTTTTAGTCTATTTGGGAAACCTGCTTACAGTTTTTCGGACAAATAGTCTGGGAGCCCATAATCGGACAATTATACACTAAATATACACACTGTATATAATTCGTACAATTTTTATTAAACTGGCATCCTTAATCGTTTATTGTAAATCTTCTAGATCTTTAATTTTTATGAAGGAATAACAATCTTCAACGTCTTGAACACGCATAGTACTATTTCATCTTTTCGACAACCACCACCAATTTCAACAATCAAAATTACCTGGAACAATAGAAAACAGAAATACAAAACCCTCATTGAATGTTTAGTTACGTACATTAAATTCGAAATATATCTGTCATTTGCATGCTTTACAAATTTATCAAAAATTTTTTTTGACAAACTTTTTGATTTTTTTGGTCGGTAACCTTCTGCATTCTTTTTCATAAAGCCAATCAGTCTAGTAAATAATATCTATATTTCGGTGAATAAAAATGGTCATCCGCAACATCGACAACTCCCCCATTGTTGATAGCTTGAAAACTTTTCTCTTGTGGTCAAAATAGGAAATAAGAAGTGGTTTGGACACTGTCTTTGTCTTCTTGGAATGGCACCAGTTTTCAAATTTTTCATAGGTGGAATCGTATAACCCTTTTGATTTGCTTGGTAATAAATTAGCAATTACACCTTTAGCAACTTCTGTAACGTCTGAAGGTACAGGAGAATTTTCTGAATCACGCATTTTTAACTTTGTAAATGCAATCGTGACAGCAATAATGTTACAAGTGTTGAAAAAGTTCCATTGCATTACGAACGATAGTACGCCGCGACACGCAGTGCAGCGGTGTTTGTGAGAGAGATTTCTTTGTTTTTTTATAGATGAGAGCTGGATAGATACTTTTGATTTTGTGTATGTTTTAAGACTTGCTTCTCGATGACACAACTTGACAACTTAAATGTGAAACCTTCCGACTTAAACTCAGATGAAATAAATACCGCATTTTCCTTTCTTTGAAAAAGAAAGCAGTTACTGATCTAAAGCTTCCTTGGTTTTACCCAATACATAGTCACTTTCTGTTTCAGCAACACAATTCAAATCTGATTTTGTTTCACAATAATGAACGATTCACGTAAACGAGCTTTCCATTTTTCTCTAAAGTTTATGTTTTCCTTGTGCATGTCTGCCCTTAGGCGTTGTTCCTAACCATAATATACCAGCTTAGTAGAAACTGTTTTGTGGTCTTTGGTAGAAGAGTCTCTTAATGTATCAGGATTTACTGTTTACTGTTTACGTTGAAGCACTCGGCTGCTGTTGTGACAGATTGTTTTGCCTTTGTAATTACGAAGGTGTCCATAAAAAACTACTACATTGAATAGACGTTAATAAAAAATCTGAACATTCATTAAAGCACTATTGTGGGTGCAACGAATCCACAAAATAAATATTGTGATTGTGTTGAATCTACGAACTCGGCACCGATGTCTATTATACCTACATTTGTTTGTATTTTGTATGTTTATGTACACTCCGTAATATTTGGTTAAAAAAAGGTACTAATTATAGTATACTTGTGTTTACTCTTAAAAATCTATATGCCGACCCGTTTCGACTCCAAAATCTGAAGTTATCCTCTGTACACTATAATTAGTACCTTTTTAACCAAATACAATGTTTAAAAGACCAATTTTGTTAATTTAAATGGTAATCATAGCATGTGATGATTTGATTGCGTAAAGAGGATTTTTTCTAAAAATAACATCTAGTTAGTCATTTGATATTGAAAAACAACGAAAAAACCAATGGCAATTATTTCTTTGAATAAGTTATGGTTATACATACAGTGTGTCCAAAATTCGATGCTCACCATTGGTATTTTGGAAACGGTAAGAGTTACAGGGTCGGTTAAATGGAACAATATGGAGGTATTTATCTTACCTCTTCAGACCTTCTCTTGTTTTTCCAAAGAAATGCGTTGCCTACTAGATATTGCAAAAAAGTGAAAATCGGCATTTTCTTTAAACTTGCGTAGAATCCACACTATTTATCCTATCAAAAATATGTAAATATAAAAGTTGTAGACATTTAGATATTGAATAATATGCGTCATTAAAATATTTTTTTGCTTGCATCAGTAGCGAAATATGACCCAAAGTTGCATTTTTTAAATGGAAATGATAATTTATTTTTATACAGTTGAATTACTTGATTTTTTCCTTTTCAACGATATAAGGTTCGAGCTATTTATCTTGTGTACTTTAGAAGATATAAAGAAAAATCATTTTTGAGGCAGATTTATAATGTTACCAAGTTGTAAGCAATAATAACAAAAACATAACGGGTGGATAACATCGTAAAACGAATGAGTTTTCCTATAAAAGATTCTCAATAGTGCGGCCATTGACTTCTAAACATTTTGTATAGCGTTTTTCAATATTTATTCGGCAATTCATTAATTGACGGACGCTAACTGAATTAAAGGCCTGCATGACGCTCTGCTGCAAATCATTAACGTTCTCATAATTGACAACGTATACTAAATTTTTTATGTGTCCCCACAGGAAAAATCTAGTATGGACAAATCTGGTGATCGCGCAGGCCAACGTATGGGACCGTTTGTTCCAATCCAACGGTTTCCAAATCTTGCTGATAAATATTCAGTGACGATCCTGGAATTATGGGCCGGGGCGCCGTCTTGCTGAAACAAAATACTTCTTTCTTCTTGAATAGGTAGCTCGTCCAATGCATCTTCGACTTCGGCTTGCAGCAGTTGAAGATATCTAGTCGAATTAAGCGTTTGATTATAAATAAATGGACCTATCAAACGATTTCCCAAAATACCGCACCACGTTAAATCCGAATCGTTCTTGGAAACGCGATTCTCGAACTATTTTCGGATTTTCATTATTCCAATAATGATAATTATGCCGATTGTAAATGCCGTTGTTTGTGAATCTACTTTCATCGCTCCAAAGAATTTTTTTAGAAAAGAATTATCGTTTGTAACTTCATCCAGGTACCATCTACAAAATGTAACTCTTCGAGCATAATCATTCTCTTTGATATGATGGCATATCATTGGCTTATAAGGATGAAATTTCTTCTTTTTTTAAAACATAATGTACTGAACTTCTTGCCATACCACTGTCATTCGAAATTTTTCTTACTGAAACGGAAGGCTCAACATTAACAGCGGCTAGAACAGCTATTTCAGCATCCTCATTGTCTTTTGATAGGTTGTAGGACGAATGGCGGTGAAGGATCCACCTTGTCGAAGATTTTGCTCGAGTCGGGAAAACAAAGTTCTGTGAGGTTGCCTTCTTTCGGGGTATAAGTTGTGATATTCATTTGCTGCCGCAGTTGAATTACGATGGCATCTTATGTAGACAACAAACATGTCCGTTTTTCATGGTTTGAAAACTGCATCATCAATTTTGAATATGAATAGCTTACTACAACAACTACAAGTTCTGACACGATACTACTGTAACAATATTATTGACAGATTTGATGTGCAGTTGTTTGTTTCTTAAAATTTGCAATCATGGATAGTGTGATGTGCTTTAAAATACATCTACAGATCTCAAAACGATTTTTCTTTATATCTTCTAAAGTACACAAGATAAATAGCTCGAACCTTATATCGTTGAAAAGGAAAAAAATCAAGTAATTCAACTGTATAAAAATAAATTATCATTTCCATTTAAAAAAATGCAACTTTGGGTCATATTTCGCTACTGATGCAAGCAAAAAATATTTTAATGACGCATATTATTCAATATCTAAATGTCTACAACTTTTATATTTACATATTTTTGATAGGATAAATAGTGTGGATTCTACGCAAGTTTAAAGAAAATGCCGATTTTCACTTTTTGCAATATCTAGTAGGCAACGCATTTCTTTGGAAAAACAAGAGAAGGTCTGAAGAGGTAAGATAAATACCTCCATATTGTTCCATTTAACCGACCCTGTAACTCTTACCGTTTCCAAAATACCAATGGTGAGCATCGTTTTTGGACACACGTATTCATCCATTGTGATGTATCAAGTAAATATTATATAACGTTTATAACGATTATTGTCAACTAATTACCGATAAAAACAAAATTCTGTTTAATAATGTCATCGCCGATTACGCTGCTATTCTTTAGTTAAGAGCAATACCTATTAATAGTGTGCCGTCGCACACACAAGTAAGAATTTTTTAATGCGTCGAATAGTCTTAAATAAAAAACCTATAAAATTAACTAACATTTTGAAGTTATCACCAACATTTTGATTTGAATTTTTGGATATAAGAAAGAACTTTGTTGTGCTATAATTTTTTTTATTTTATTAAAATTGTGGTGTTAGATATTCTATAAAATGTACAAAATATAAACATAAAAAAACAAAAGTAACAATTTTGAAAAAAAAAGCAATACGATAGCAAAAAAGCTCCCAGTTTTGTCTTTCATAAAATATTAAGTTTTACTTCAAACACCGCATGATTTAGCAATGGCGCACTACTAGTGTACCTAAATAACTATACCGGGTTCTTCTTTCTTAGTTACACATTTACCCTATGTGTACTTTTAAATGAAAAAAATATCAAATCATTGGTGCGATATAGGCAACCAGTTATACCACTACATTATACTTGCACAAATCTGCACAAGTTGGGTTAGAATTATTTGTTTTTTTATCCAGAACTAATTTCCTTATAAATTATTAACGCAAACAAATAACTAATGAAAACAAGGTTAGTAAATTAACATTTTACAATGAACTTGAACAATATTTAATAGGTATTCATTGCTTTAATGACCTAATAAATACTTAAAATGTTGTAACGGTCACTGTGAGTTAGGCAACACACAATACACGGAGTCGAGGTGTAAACGCGACATTTCTCCGTGTTCGCTCCTTAACGAAAATTTTGGGGATTTAATTCCCAGAATTCAACTTCCGCGTTGTCCTAATTGGCCAATACATTTTCGGCTGATCTTCAATTTCCGCCTTGTAACAACTACTATCACGTCGTGTTACGTGAAATTCAAATTTGCCTTCATCTGAGTGCTTAATCGTAATTCCGTCAAATTTTCTAGTGCTGGGGAAAGGATTGATTACTCGATTTTCTGAAGTTTATCTTAGGACGGATGCGTGTACTAATTTCTTCTAATGGTCGCTCGATTGCACTCAGGTACGACAAATATTCTTCATGGCTTCTTCAACGTTACACCGTGCATAATTTTCAGATAAGGCGAGTTACTCCGGGATTAGAGTTACTCCGGGATTAGAATTACTCGGCTTTAAAGGTTCTTTGGCCTAAACAAAACCAATTACCTGGCTGATTAAATTCATCGTGGGATCTCTTTCTACCTTTTATTGTCTTGTCGCTGCGTGTGTCGCATACTTGGGGTTTGCTGTTAAGATTGCTGAAGTACGGGACATCCTACCGAAATTAGGGGTCGCCGCAGCTGGAACCGACACCACATATCTGTATCTTCTCCTGTGTGTGTCAACATCGTAAACCTCTATCTACAACATAAGGTCAGATTTTTCTAATTATACTTCTGCGCTGAAAACAAACCATCTCCGGGACGTCACACTGCTACCGAAAACGTCTCAAGCGTAACACCTAAATAAGTACAACTTGTCTTGGCACCTTAAGTGCAGTTAAATCTTTGGAACTCGAAACGTATTTGTTCACGTATTTATATTTTTTTTGTTAATTCACTACAATATAATTAATTAACTTGTTGTGGCGCATATACTTGCCCAATCTGTAAACGAATGTGTACCGTAAAGGCGCGAACTTGCTTCATTTACCCACCATTGCTTGGGGATTTTAGAGTATAAGGGTAAGACCACGGAAGAGCGCTCTTTTGGGAAACACCTAAATCTCCGATACTTTTTAACGCTAAATATTGCAACTGCGAACACTAAATACACCTTCGTATTGTGCGGGTGTGGTTACGTCGCCATCTTGTCTAGATTAAATAACGCCAGTGGCGTACCGCATAAATTATTAACTTGCTATTAATCTTATATTTTTTCCTTCTTTTGTGTACGACTATATATATGGGTACGAACGAATACGCTTCGTAGAATTAACTTACGTTGTAAGTGGATATATTTAAATTGTGCTCTGTTCCTTCTTCTTTATGGTGTGTTATTAAATATAACGTTTTGTAGGTTACTTGTGTCTCTCTCTCTTTATTGTATTTATTGCTCCTTTAATTTGTTACGGTTGATTGTTGCGTCTGTTTCTTTAGTTCGGAAGCAGGTTTGTATCCACGCATTAGGACTATGGCGCCCTCGGATTAAATCAAGACAGTTCTGAAGAAGCGGTGGATCCTTTTTCTCACCCACGCCCTACTCTTCGGCTGCCGGCAAAACTTACTTTTCTTCAATTAACCGTAGCAATGTCCACCTTGCCTTTCGAGACAATAAGCTAAGCGGCCTTGAAAGCAACGTAAAGAACTTTGAACAAATTGTGGATTCATTTCATTACTTGCAGTGCGTATACGATCTTTTAATTCGTCTAAGTTTTGAATGGGTACATTATTATAAACTTTGTCATTTAGGTTACTCCATAAAAAAAAATCATTAGGAGCCAAGTCTGCTGATCGGGGTGGCCACAAAATAGGACCAAATCTTCGAATCCAGCGTCTTTCAAAAGTGTCGTTTAAAAAGTTTCCTATTATATTCGTCGAATGTGCCGGAGCTCCATCCATTTGCCACCAGGCTTCAATAATATTAAGCTTTTCAATTGCTGAAATTATGTACTCTCGCAATAAATCCAAAAACTTTACAGCTGTTAAAGATGGGTACAGTTAAGCTAGCAACGAAATTATGAATTTTGTTGGACCAATTAGGCAATCTTTGCAGTAAAATTTTTACAATTAAAATATCACTTTCAAAAGATTGAAATGTCCTCTTTCCGAAAATCATAATTTTAAAATTGGCTGAGGACCCTATCGGCCTGAAATAGCCACTTAAATATGGCCAGTTTTCACAAAATGCATGGATACCTAAGAAATTATAAAAAATGCCAATTTTAAAATGACAAAAATGCATCTTTGCACTAAAATTTGGCATTTTTAACATCTCTAATTAAAGATAATTAATTAAATTATTCTTTAAATGTACTTTTAAAATTGGTCAAGAGCTCTGAAAGGCCTTTAGGTGCACTCAAAATGCATTAAAAATTGAGCTTTTATAACGCTGATCTCCATGCACTTTGCATGCGATTTTTGGGCGCAGAATTGGAATTTCGAAATCTGCAGCAGATAAGTCATCTGCAAAGGTAAGTTGTTGGTGAAAGTTAGATTGGCTTGTTGAGTCGATTATAGTTGATTGATTAGTGATTGGTTGGTGATTGTTTTACTAGTTAAATCTGTTTTGTTGAAGGAAGGCAAAGGTTGATAAATGTTACATGATTTGCATAAAATGTATGTTTTAACTTAAATGTACGCTTTTTGAGCTTGTCAATTATGGGTTTGCAGTGTCTGCTGTCGCATTGATTTAAGTTCATTTAGTCAATCAGGTAGATATAATTAAGTGTAATAATCATTTGGGATAAAGTGAATGCAATCATTTATCTGCTTAAAGAGGATCTTGGTTGCCGACTTGAAGTGTCAATTGGATTTGATAGTCACCAGGTTTGTGACGTACACAAATATGTGATTGTAGTGTAGAAGCAACCTCATTATTATGAGTTTGTGCGCGTTTTCAGATAGCATTTAGTTCTAAAATAGGTAGTGACGTGCAAAGCATAAAAGCATATACCCTACCTCAGGAGGCTGGAGAGGAGGAAGCGACTTTACGAGACTACACTTGGTTTCGAAAATTGATTTAATTAGTATATGTGCGTATAATAGGATGCATAAAAGTACCAGGTTCTTAATTTTTCAGATTTAAATATAAGTATTGTGAAAGGATAGAACTGATGGTGGAATAATCACTTTTTGAGAAATGTGGCTCTCCAAATCCGGTTTTAGCTTTCCTTTTCCAAGTACAGAAAGCTTCTCTCCGTCAATCATCAACGGACATAGACTTCTTTAGCTGTTCAACCCACTTTTCTCCTATATTGAGAGTATTTTAATGTCGTTCTCCCCACTTTACTTTTCCACATTTCTATTTCCATTATGAATGGCTACAGGTTGATCATAAATGCGCACAAAAGGAGCTATAGCCCTTGGGGAATCTGGCAAGTCGGATGGACTCGCAACCTCACTGGCGCGTTTGCTAAAATTGCTCAAATCATCATCATTATGAGACGACAGTTCATTTCCAGGTCCTCCATTTCCCATCACCCCATCATCTAAACTGTCTAGATTGGCAATAGAACTGCATCTTCAAAACATGATCGGTGTCTCCTCCGCCGAGAAAGTTACTCGACCTGAAGTAAACGTTCCTTGCTATGGAATGTGACTTCTTTTATTTTGCATGTTATTATGACTTTTCTGGAACGACGCACCTGTCTGCCCTTGACCTGTTCCTTCTCCAAGCTTCTTACTTTCCATAGAAGTTGGAAGTGAATCATTTCAAGGGTTCTGCTTTATGCTCACCGGCATGCAATCCAACGGACGAGTTAATCGAGCTTAAAAACTTGTTTGAGAAAAGACTGCAAGTGTATTCTCGACATAATATGATTTTGGCGTTTCATCAATTGGCTGCAACTTTTGCTATTTCCCTTGCCTCTTTTCACCTTCTCCAAGCTTCTTACTTTTCATAGAAGTTGGAAGTGAATCATTTCCAAGGGGTTCTGCTTTATGCTCACCGGCATGCAATCCAACGGACGAGTTAATCGAGCTTAAAAACTTGTTTGAAAAAGACTGCAAGTGTATTCTCGACATAATATGATTTTGGCGTTTCATCAATTGGCTGCAACTTTTGCTATTTCCCTTGCCTTTTTTAACCTGATGACTCCGCTGCTGCTTTCTCCATTTCAATTTTCTGCACCAAATCTTGGCATAAATTCGAAATGGAAAAGTTATGAGGAGTACCTTCATAACAGTATGTCTTCAGTGTATCCTCCGGTTTTGAAGTATTTTCTCCATTCTCTGCCGTATTTCCCCGGTTGTCCTATATAATAATATAATATAATAATAATAATAACTCTTTATTTCCTTTTATACAATGGAATTATAAAGGACACGTCAAAAATATATCATTAAATTGGTCAAATTAAATTACAATTAAAATATTCTGTTAAGTTATAAAAGCAGCCATTAACCAGAAAATTAAAACACAAGTTTTAAACTTTGTCTGGTTATCGCATTCTTTAACAAAATAGGGCAAGTTATTATATATCTTTCTACCCAATACTGCAGGTGAATTTTCAGCAATCTTCAATTTACTATTAGGAAACCTATATAAATTGTTGTTTCTAAGGTTATAATTGTATATTTCTTTGTTTTTTATATATGTATTAGAATTAATAAAAACATTCTTGCATAATTCAAAGATCAGCATGGAGGTGACTGTTAGTAATTTATATTTTTATAAGGTTCTCTGAATGAATGTACATTCGGTAAGCCCGCAATTATTCTAACAATACGTTTCTGACAGATAAATACGTTAGACGCCCCCCAAAGAGGCACCCCAGAAGTCAATAGCATATTTAATGGATGCTGCAACCAGCGAATGATACAATAAGATCAGTTGATTATGCGTAAGGATGTGCTTTAGGTTCCTAAATACGTAAGTTTGCGAGTTTAATTTATTAACCAGCTTAGAACAGTGAACCTTCCAGCTCAGAGCTTCATCCATGTGTAGGCCCAGAAACTTTACACTTGTTTGTCTTAACAATTTATTCCCATTAACCTCTAGATTAATATTGGATGCATTATTATTTTGGTAGTTATGAAACCTCAAATAATTGGTTTTTCGTATTAAGGACAAGTGAATTATTAATAAGCCATGAGTTTAATGACTCCAGAGCTTCTCCGCATATCCTTTCAAGGTGATCTTTACCCGACAAAAGAAGAAATGTATCATCTGCATATAAGGTACAGAATGCATTATTTGGTAGATTGCAGTGAATATTATTTATATAAAGAAGAAACAAAACAGGCCCCAGGACTGAGCCTTGGGGTACTCCTGATTTTTTACTTATAGGTTTAGATTGAAATGAACGTTTGATGCCCTTCTCCACATAGCTTATCGAGACATATTGTTGTATGTTTTTGAGAAAAGACTCGATCCAGTTTATTGCAACACCCCGAATCCCACACTGCTCTACTTTAAACAACAAATTATCAAAATTCACACAGTCAAATGCCTTGCTGAGATCACAAAAGATTCCAACAGGGCAGTATAGAGCTTAATTAGTGCTTTTATTTTGTTGGAACCCAAATTGAAATCTTGACAGTATCTTGAATTTATTCAGGAATGATTGCAATCTATACAATATCAATATTCAAAAATCTTTGAAAAAATAGATGTCAAGGTGATTGGTCTATAATTAGACATTATTTGCGAGTCAGAATTTTTATGCAACGGAATGACAATACTAGTAGTGATAGCTCTCGGGAATCTACCTTGTCTAAAGGAAAGGTTGATTAAGTATATGAGAGGTTGAATTATTTCCACATATATCTGTTTAATTAAGAAAGCTAGGACTTGGTCAGGGCCTGCTAATTTTTATTTTTATTTTGCTTTTAATGATGTTAGTAAGTTCATGTTCGTTAATTGGGAATAAAGTCATAGTACCATTATCAAAATTATTTGAGTTACTTGATGGATTTCTGTAGCTCTCGCTAGTAGGCTTTTCCGTCATTTTGGGCGAAGCAATATCACAAAAAAATTTGTTAAATTCATCAGCACCTTCGATAGGATTATCAATGATTCTATTATTTAAATTTATTGATATTTGATCAGTATTTAAAGAATTTTTGTTGTTCACCGATTCAACAGTTGTCCAGAGTGTTTTAGATGAAATACCGGCAGCTAGTATGAGTCTTTGATAAAATTGTTTTTTCGTATCCTCATTTAACTCTGTGAACTGCAGGGAATAGTTGAAAATTGTGTCACCTCCATTTCCAGAGTCATTGTGGGCACCTGTGGCCTCATCACCGCCACGCATGAGGATGACGCGGAGTGCAAGCTTGATGAGAAATCCAACGGTTTTTGTTCCGCTGCAATAAGTGCATTAATTTGACTATGTCCAGAGTTTAGTCTAGACAAAATTTCGGGTATAATGACACGTGAAAACATGACTGTCAAACAAATATGTTTACCAACAGGATAAGACATCCTTCCAACTTGCAAGTTGAGAAAATGATAAACGTTAAAAATATTAGGTAATAAAGTATGAACAAGTCAACATGTTTTTTACTCTTAATTTTTTCGAGAAAAAAATTTATCTTAAAACGAAAGATCTTGTGCTATTTCAAAAATTGTCAGAATAAAAGAGAGAAGACAAAGGAGGAAATCTACACTTATCTTAAACTATTATGATTATTACTTGCGTTTTCGAGATGAGTACACAAAATGTAAAGTTTTACTCACACACAGTGAAAGCCTTCTGGGAAGAATATTCATATTAACTGGTTATAATCGTTGCGTGTGTATCTAATAAAAATGGAGAAAGGTAGACGAGATAATTCAGAGTAGTAGGTTGTGAAGACAAATTTTAATAAATAAATTACATGCGTGCCAACACTCTTGGGCGATGTATGGTTTTCTGGTTGTAGTGGCATTCCTAATCCTCGATAGTAAACAGAAATAATAATAACAATATGTGTTAATATCTATTTACAACGTCCTATTAGGAGAGTGACGCACTTCCAAAAGTTTGCTTACAAGATCCACATATCATGTACCCCTTGTAGACACGAGGCATTCAGCTCTTTTGCAAACATTTTCATAAACACTTGCTGTCTTTATCAACGGTTTCAAACTTATGCCATTTAGTTCCCACTTTTCCTGACCACAGTAGTATGCCATCAATACTACAACGAACTTAAAGAGTATGCTCAGGCTTTGATCAAGTCGATGTTTATTCCAAGTCTAGTTGGTGTATTTTTATGACAGGATGGCTGCAGAGGTTCCAAATTGGTTTTATCAACCAATAGATCTAACACCGGAAGTACTTCTGAAGCAATTTCGCCGATGAAATAGAGCTTGGGTTTACGACTCCACTAAACCTCGCTACCAAGAGGAAATGGAAAAGGCTCGAATTCTGACAGCAAGTGAGACGAATCAAGCGAGGGAAATATATGCAAAGTTTTGTGTCTACGAAAGGGAGCTGTTCCGAGTTGGGTTTAACCTAGTGGTAGACTACAATTTGGAAGTCAATGTGTATGGAACGGAAAAGGGGCAAGTTGAGGTTGTTCAGGGGAAAGTTGCTATAAAGCGTTGTAACAGTTTTGAATGTTGATTCGAGAGAAAACGTCCAATTTTGCGCAAAACAAAACGGGAATTGAAAATTATGTAGACAAAAGCACGGGAAGATTGCGCACAACAAATCGTACGTCTTATGACAAAATGCTGTGAAAAAGAGTTTCTACGATTTTCGATTATCAGTCGTTTCTGTGTGAGGAAGAATAATCTGTAAAAGTTGAGGAGAACAGTTGAATGTTAAATTGTCATGTTAGGATTAAAACCGTTTGTATATCATCAAAGCAAATAAATGTATGTTACGAAAGGAAGGAGAAACAAAAGAATTTAGGCACCTTCAAAATATCAAATGAATTAGAGAATGCGTACAGGCATTTGTTATGTTTTGGCAGTTTGTAGTTAAGTATTTATAAATATCGTTTGACTTTATAGTTTAATATATTTTTGAGTTTTTATTAGATGATCAGAATATGGATGTGATTTTATAGGTATTTCATATTAAATTTATTGCAAGCAAGGTTTTCATTTCATTTGTCACTTGCTTGCAAAGTTGCCTAATATGATTGCGCTAGATTCATAATTAGTTAATTAGACAGATTGAATTGACTGTAGATGTAATTAAAAATTCCCACGCAACGGTGGCCAGAATTTTACAACTTATCCGGCAAGGTTTTCATTTCATTTGTCACTTGCTTGCAAAGTTGCCTAATTTGAATGCGCTAGATTCATAATTAGTTAATTAGTCAGATTGAATTGACTGTAGATGTAATTAAAAATTCCCACGCAACGGTGGCCTGAATTTTACAGCTTATCCGGCAAGGTTTTCATTTCTTTTGTCACTTGCTTGCAAAGTTGCCTAATATGATTGCGCTAGATTCATAATTGGTTAATTAGCCAGATTGAATTGACTGTAGATGTAATTAAAAATTCCCACGCAACGGTGGCCTGAATTTTACAGCTTATCCGGCAAGGTTTTCATTTAATTTGTCACTTGCTTGCAAAGTTGCCTAATATGATTGCGCTAGATTCATAATTAGTTAATTAGCCAGATTGAATTGACTGTAGATGTAATTAAAAATTCCCACGCAACGGTGGCCTGAATTTTACAGCTTATCCGGCAAGGTTTTCATTTCATTTGTCACTTGCTTGCAAAGTTGCCTAATATGGTTGCGCTAGATTCATAATTAGTTAATTAGCCAGATTGAATTGACTGTAGATGTAATTAAAAATTCCCACGCAACGGTGGCCTGAATTTTACAGCTTATCCGGCAAGGTTTTCATTTCATTTGTCACTTGCTTGCAAAGTTGCCTAATTTGGTTGCGCTAGATTCATAATTAGTTAATTAGCCAGATTGAATTGACTGTAGATGTAATTAAAATTCCCACGCAACGATGGCCTGAATTTTACAGCTTATCCGGCAAGGTTTTTTTTTTCTTTGTCACTTGCTTGCAAAGTTGCCTAATATGATTGCGCTAGATTCATAATTAGTTAATTAGTCAGATTGAATTGACTGTAGATGTAATTAAAAATTCCCACGCAACGGTGGCCTGAATTTTACAGCTTATCCGGCAAGGTTTTTCATTTCATTTGTCACTTGCTTGCAAAGTTGCCTAATATGATTGCGATAGATTCATAATTAGTTAATTGATAATGTCTAATTTGAAAATTACTACACTTGGGTTAGGTACAGAAAAAATTTTAAAATACACTTTTAAATGATGAAATGTTAAAGTAGAAATATCTCGTCCAAGGACGAGGTGTAAGAGAAGAGTTCCAAGTACACTAGCTACGTTCCCCCTCTGGATAGCTAGACTTATGCGTTGGATTAGGTAGGATTTAGATTTAGGTTCCCCAGTCGCATCCTTTAAGCGTCTACCAAAATCATTAGTAAACTGAATGGCCGCATCTCCAAATGAACCTAAAGTCTCCACAGCAAAGGGCAAGAAAAGTAGTCCTCTCTCCACAATATCTGAGTATTTCCTTATCTTGATCGCTGCGGCAGCATTTGCTGTGGCTCCCACTGATTTGGCTGAGGTCTGGATATTGGAGGGCGCAAGGGTATCTGGGCAAGTGGAATCCCATGCTAAGCATTTTCCATTGGACCATGGAATTAAGGTCACACCATCCGCTCTCTTACCATCTTCAGGACTAAGACCTACCGGCTCCAGAAGAGAGGGTATGTGGGCTGAGCTTAAAGCTTTGGCTACGATAGAGTTGATTTCTTGGTGGCGAGAATGTCGACCTGCACTAAAACGGCATGAGAGACCGTGGATTCGAAGTTCACTGACTTTATCACCACATTTACATAGGCGGGGTTGGCAAAAACTGATTCCCATACGAAGGGCAACCGAGATTTGAAAGACAATGTCACTCAGTAAAGTTCCAATTGTGCTGATAGGGATGGCGTGTAACCAGGCTCCAGCTTCTGGGGTCATAACTGCATAAAATCTTGCCTTTTCTTGAGTAGATTCAGGTTCGAGGAGAAATTAGACGGTGGATATTAAGTAAGTCCCAATTTTTTTGTTTAAGGGGTCAGCGGGTTGAGGAAGTTCTAACTGGGTCCAAGCATCTTTTGCTTCAAGGTATCCATGAAAACAGTAGTCTCGGAGGGGAGAGAATAGAGACCATTAGTTCCTCGACGGATGAGATTGAAGATAAAAGGCGGGCAGGTAGAGATCTTCGAGTTTACGAATGCCTAGTCCTCCAAAGTTCACTGGTAAACTAGACAGGTCATGGTGAGCAGCATCGAAATTCAGATTCGTAATTTTAGTCAGAGCTTCTTTAAAGAAATTGTCAAATTCTTTCAGGATTGCGAGATGATTGTGTAAGGGTGTATTGCGGATTAGGTAGGTTAACTTAGGAATCCCAGTGCAAGATTTCAAGAGAAAGTAAGCTGTGTGTTTGTTAAGATTCAGAATTCTTGATAAGAGCAGTTGGAGTTCGTCAAGTTTAGCCGCAAAGACGTCACTAGTTGCAGAATCAACGAGAGGGCTCCCAGAAGTGTAAGTTGGCTTGAGGTTATTCTCATGCCGGGAGCAATCGACTGGAAATCTTGGATAACCTTTTCATTTGGTTCAGAGCAAAGAACAACTCGCATTTTGATGGATTAATTTCTAATCCCAAGTGTTTTCCCGACGAGATAATGTGTTGGAGATCATTTAGTACCATATCGGGCTCCGACTTGCGACATTATAATATTATTGCCAAAGAACAAATTAGAGCTTGAACTGTAGCATGAATTGAAAAACAGGAACAGCTTGGGACATATTGTTAATACTTGTTGGAGCATGTTGTCTCGTTCTATTGAATTAAAAGCGTTCTTCTGGTCTATTTTAAGAATAACTTTGTCCGAATTAGCTTTAGAGTTGATGAATGATCTTGTTGAGTGAACGGCTGCTTCACAACCCGCTTTAGTTCCAAATCCTAGCTGTTTCGGTCTGAGAATTGAACCAACTTCCTCTCTAACTGAATGGCAGGCTAATTTGGCAGCTAGACGACGGTATACACATCCAACGGCGATTGGTCGAATACCTCCATCCTTCTTGCTCAGGGCGCAGAGGGATGCTCCAAATAGGATAGGAGTAATGACTGAATTGACCTCCCGGATAGCAAAAGATTGACTAGCTTTGTTAACGAACTGACTAATTTGGCTCCCGTGTTTCCAAGGCCTGTGGCAGTAAGGTCCTTGAGGTGTTGAGGTCGAAGACTGTCCAGACCTCCAGCGGAACCATTGTTAAAGCTTTTAATGGCTTCAAAGACTAGATCACTGGTCGTAACTAAAGATTCCATTGAGTTGTCCATGGTGGGCATGGCTAAATCTCGGGAAGGGCTTGGATGTTTCTTCTTTAGGGACTCCAGGGTGTCTTCGTTGAAGGGGCAAACGAATCATTTGATGACAGAAGGTGATAGCTCCTCTGATGTCCCCTTCATCCACCTTAGCTTGGACTTTCTTGTTAAGGTTAAATTTCGGTCGGTGGTTTGGCTTGATTAATGTAGGAGGAGATGCGTTGATAATATTCCGTTTGACTGCTGCCGACAGACTTAGGCCAGAGTGTTTGTCGGGTTTTTGAAGAGAGGCGTAGGGAAATAGAAGTAAGGTTTTCCATGAGTCGACATCATTGAGTGAAACACAGTTTTAAGTTGGTAAGCTTGGCAGAGGCTGAGATCCTAGCTGCTTTGGGGATTCGGCTTAACACTCTGACGGATGTTTTATACTTTATGAGGATTTCTTCTAAATCTTGCTCTTGGGTCGAATTTAAATCCGTATTCTGAACAATGTTTTTGTGCATGCGGGCTATGTGCGTATTTAGTCCCTTTTGGTGTAGAATTGGTGACAGTGAGGACACTAGGATCGGTCTCCTTGAGTAGATGGAGGCATAGTGTCAATGAAACAGTCAGAATTTCCCACTTCAAAAGTCCGAAAGAAAGGCACCAAAAACGTCGAATCCTGACCGGAGCGTTGACTTCAAGGGGCCAAAACAGGGTCAGGGCGGGTCGTGGCGTTCGTGAAAATATCCAAATAATAATCCTCGCAGTGCAAGCTCCAAGATGACACCAAAAACTTAAAAAACGGCTGGTTTTTTTTTTTGAAAGTTGTCAAATAAAATTTAAGTGACAGTTGATGAAATTAAAAAATCCCACGCAACGGTGGCCTAAATTTTACAGCTTATCCGGTAAGGTTCTTTCCATCTATAAAAAATGGGCCAAGAGAGTTATTTACGCATCATAGCCAAATATTAACTTTTTGGGGGTACTGTGTTCGAGTTAAGTTTTGGATATGAGGATTGGTACAGGACCAGTATCTGAATTAATAAAAGAGACATTTGTGATTTTTTATGGAAAAGTAAAGGATTAGTACAAACCGAAAATTCTGAGAGTTGACCTCCCCATTGATAGTAAAGGTAGCTTCATCAGTAAATATTATTTTTACTTAACATTTCTTCATTTTCATTCAACGAATTGAACATTGTTTCACAGAAATCGGAACGCTTTATTTTATCTTCCTCGTTAAGTTCTTGATGATTTGAAATTTTATAGAGTTTATACTTAAATTCTTTTAGGGTTCTGTATACCGAGCTATACGAAATTTCAAAATGTTTAGCCACATCTAAAGTGATCCTGTAGGCCGTTCCTCAACATAACAGAGGATATTTATTTTCATTTCTTCGGCTAGAATATGATTGGTTTTGCTTCTTTTTCTATGACCAGTTATAACACAACCATCTCTTTTAAATTTGTTAAAAATATTGAGAATGGTTTTTGCACAAGGTATAGGCCTTTCAGGGTAGTGGACTGAAAACATGTCCCGAACGTTTCTCAAGCTACGATTTTGTTGGTACCACATAAGCATTGTCACTTTTTCTTCATTATTATACCTGTTCATTATGTACTTCACTAGTAATTAGTTAATAAAAAACTCAATAGTAAAAACAAGTTGACATAAAATGATTGTAATATTGACCTTTACATGCTTGATTTTAATTATTTTTTTTATCAGGTTACCTAGGATATTCACAATGCTTTGACATTTTTTGTTTTGTAATTACACATAGAACACAGAATGTGTAATTAAAAAAGAAGAACCCTTTTACGATTTTGAGTTATTAATTATACATACCGTAAACCGGGGTTACCTTGCTCCATTTTTAAGAGTAATTTTAAGTAATGTACAAATAGTAATTAAAAAACGATAGAAGTTAATTTTTTTGGATGGTACGTTATAGATATACGAGATCTAATAGAACATACGTATGGTCGTATGCCGGAAACTGATATTTTTGAAAAGTCGTTATTTTCTTTGCACATAGACGTATAATTTAATTCTGAACAACTTTTCTCTTATGCATTTTTCAATATCTTGTCATCTAACCTCACTTTTACATATTTAAGTGATATTTTATAAATTTGACGCTATGGCAGTGGTCACATGACATTTGTCAAAGTGCTTTTTTTTGTCATTCGAAATGCTGAATTGATTTGCCAAAAGAAATTTTCGGATATCTCAATTACAAAAATTTTTCTCATTTGATGCAAACTCTTTGCCGGTCACTGGATAACATTTTATTTTTGTTGTTAAAAAGTGGATCAAAGTTTTCCATAGGGCGGGGTTACTTTGCTCCATCCTAAAGTTTGCATTATAACACCTGTACTTGAACAGGTGGAGCAAAGTTAGGTAACTAGGTGCCTTAGTAAGTTTACTCCAAGCATGACATCTGTACATAACAAAAATAAAAAATGTCATGTTAATTTTTTATTAGAAGAAAACAGAACTACAACCTTTATTTATAAAAAAATACTTAAAATAAATTAAATAAAACAGAAAATAATAAACAACTGTCAAGTTTTAATCAAGAAATGATGTTAATTCTGGAACAGAGTAGATGTCCCTTTTAGAAATTAGCTTGGGAGGCTGAATGGAGTCTAGGATATCGGACCATGGGTAAGTCAATTCGTCCAGCTTCAAAGGCCATTTCCACATCTTGAGGGACATCGTAATCGAGTCAATGGTGACGCTTTCATCATAAAAAGCCGTAATTTTTCCAGGGTATAATATTGTCCTTCATACGAAAATACGACAAAATGGCCCAGCTAACGATCAATATTTTCAAAATGGATGTTGTTATATGCGGATGTTTTACACTCTAAGAAATCCACAAATTGGTTTTCTTTTTCGTTCTCATCAGCAAGCTCTTACAAATCTATATCACCCGAAGAATTGTCGTTGAATAACACTTCTTTCTGCTGTCTGCAATTCGAAGTACCAGGTACCGAAATCTCTTCAACGACCATAGGTTCATTGGCAGACGTGCTTTTTCCAGCTGGAACATTACTTTTCTTTCGACAGATCTTTATGGTGCTGGTTACCTCTGTTCTCTTTGCCGGAAGAGTTTTAAGAAACTCTGAATGAACTATATTTGTTATATGTGACGACAGGTTATCACACAACAGCACTTTCTTACCTTCTATTTTTTTAAGTCTAGGTAACATCTGACACTCAAGCCAGTCTGTGAATATGATTGCATCAAACCATCCACAGGTACTAACGTTATAACGACACCCTTTAGGGCCATTTTCCGGCCATGTAGTCCAAAGCTTATTGGCTCTATATACTACGTAGGGCGGCAATAATTATCCTGCGGCATTTCTGCAGAACATGACGGATATCGATGTCTTTGAAGTATTTCGAATAAGCTCTGGGTACTTGCTTCCTTTCTTAACCAGGACCTTCTTTTTTGCAGAGTCATCCATGACGTTCGTTTAATCGAAGTTCGGAGGGTCATGTTTTAATTCACACTGTGTAATATAGGACCATCCACCGCTGCTCGTGTACGTTAAAAATTTTCCGCAAAACGTACTGAAATTTCAGGATGCCTAGCTATAAAAACGTTTATCCAGTCTGCCCCATGTAAACTGTTTTGAAATATTTTCACTTCTCTTCCACAACGATTTAAATAATTCTTGATTAATTTAAATTCTTGGAAACCCATAATCTCCCAGCGAAACCAAACACTTAACAAAATATCGTTCTTTATCGGAAGTGAATATAGACTGTTTTCCAGGTTTTCTGGGATGTTGGCCTTTCAGTTTATATAAAATTATCCTTCTTAGTATCTTATACCTTTGTTCTGCTTTTCTGTGTGATATATCACCTCTTCTGATTTTATCCAAGCAATTTTGCAAGATATCAGTTGTATAATCAGTATAACGCCTTGACCCTAACTGCCTCCTATAGTTTCGCGGCATTTCTGTAACAAAAAATCACTTCATTGTAGTAGTAAGAAGTAATAATAACACATACCAAATTTTAAAACCCAAAAATCGTTAAAAATTGCCTGTTCAGGAATAAACAAATAATATTATTTTACTAGACAAAAAGCCAGCATGCTACGCATGCGTTAAGTCTAAGCTTCTAACATTAACATTCAACAGTTGAGTAACCAATATGAATGCAGAATACATGGAATTCGTAAAATGAATCGAGAATAGGTGTGCGTTCGCAAAAGTCATAACATATTAATAAGAGATTTATTATTTATGAATGATAATTACATTTAGAAAACTACAATTAAACTCTTTATGGTAATGGTGCAAAGTAACACCTGTTGGTGCGAAATAGCTCCGGTTTACGGTAGTACATACTTTTTGTGTAGATACTAAACAAAGCACATTGGTTATTTAATCAGAAACTCTTTATTTTATAGTTAATAATTCAAAATTAACAGTTCAAACTTTTATTTAGTTTGAAGTAATGACAACACAACGCATTTGTTGTCATGGTCAACTCACTGTAATAGAATAATTTTCTAATTTGCATTAGAATAATACTTTTTTAGCTTACTTTAAAGAAATAAACAACTTTTATTCAAATTTTTTTTTTATAACTTTCACGATAAGGGCTTTTCGAAAATACACTTTTTGAATTTTTCCGAATAAGTTTGAAACTGCTCGGAATTTTTTATTTTTCTCAGCAGAATCTAAACTAATTATTTAAACAACGATAGCCATGCAATCCTACTCAATTTGGGACACACTGTATAGGTGGATCCATCGTTTTAAAACTCGTAGAAAATCTCATCAAAAAACGATTCATGAAACGCAGTGTCGTCATTCTTTACAGTATCCCTTTTGTATTTGAATTTGTTTAAAATGGAGAAAACAAAACCATTAGTTAATGTAATGATCTTGAATTTATGAACTACTAGGCCGATAACCTACACGAGAGTTCAAAGTTTTTAGTATAACTTCAGTTTTAATGCAAAGGTAGAAAATAATTGTCGATATTACAGCGTATGCTTTAATTAATTCTAACCATATTGAAGTGCTATTAATTGTTTTTGTTTAAAAGTGTGCGTACGTCATTTTTAATATTTGCCACGTCATATTTCATGTTTGGATGTCTGTTTTACGGTAAGCAAATAATTAATTTTGATAGCATTTCATAATCTATACTAAAATTGTATTGAATAAAATAGTAATTATTACAATTTCAAAATGTAATAATTTTGTGAAGGAGCTATTATTATCAGAATAAAATAAGTTTGAAGATGTCAGGCCCATTAGCTCAGTTGGTTAGAGCGTCGTGCTAATAACGCGAAGGTCGTGGGTTCGATCCCCCATGGGCCATCTTTTTAATTAAAATATATCATACAGCATTGGTTATACAACCTTCTATAATCAATGCATATGGTATAATTAATCTTTGTTTCTTTAAAATTTTTAACGTATCCAATTTAAGAAAAGCGCTGTTAAATGCAAATAGGTCAAACAAAACAAGTTACAAGGATAGTTCTATGTTGTAAAAAAGTCATCGCGCTACAATTGAATTTCTTTGACAGGAAAAAAAATGTCAAATTTAATTGTAGCCAAGCCTTTTCTAAGGTAGGAAGGTGTGTGGTAAGGTGATAGGTTCACAATCACCAAATGTCAACGTCAACTTTGATGACGGATAATTTTAAAATATTTTATTTTCAGTTTTAGTTTATTTGAATTTTTATGAATTATGGCAACATAGCATTTCATTTCAGTGTGCCATATAAAATAGTAAGCCAAAGCAATCAATTATAGAAAATATAGATAAACTTAGTCAAGCACAAAAAAAAACAAGTATAAAAATTGGGAAAAAATGTTTTCCTAGAATTTAATCTTATCGGTCGTTGAAATAAATATATATAGCAGTTGCAACAACTACATTAATGATAACACATAATTCGCAAGCAAAATGAAAATTGATAGTTTTTGTTTGACTACTTATCGTAATTTTCCTTTTTTATGAGGTTAGGTGTGTATAGCGTGTCCATTTAGTGTGTAATTGTTCGATTATGGGCTACCAGACTACTTGTCCGAAAGGTTTCCCAAATAGACTAAAAGTTGCATATTCTAAAAAAATTTGATATATACAGGGTGATTCAGAAAAACGTAGTCAACCAAAGTTGATTTTGTTTAAATGGAACACCCTGTATATTTACACTAAATGAATACGCTGTATTTACTCTAGTTTATTTCAAATTTACGATTTTCAAAATGTCTGTACTACATTCTAATTCATTGAATGTAACAGTTTGGGTTGTATTTATTTTCCTCCAAACAAACCATGAACTTCTTCAGAAGAAATCAGCAAAAATGAAGATACGGAAGTAAGAGATAATAAAAAATTAATATATTAAATAAAATCAAAAATCTGCAAAAGAAAAACAAAATTAAAAAAATAAAATAAAATAAGAAATAATGCCAATGAAATGCTGACATTTAAGCTCAGTAAAACATAATATAGTTGCTTAAATGCCATTCAATAAAAGTGTTTTAGAGTTGAATAATTAGAATTGAGAATATCCGTCATGGAGACATTGATCATTAGAAAATTATAAAATTTATGAGCTGAGTACAAAACATTATGTTTGGATATAAACTCTATTCAGATAATAAGGTAGTAAACTTTAGTTTTAGCTGAAAATCTAAAATTAGTTTTTTTTGTAACTAACATTATCATCAATATATTTATTTTAAACACTTATCAATAAACAATCGAAGTTTATTGTAAATAACGTTCGTTCCAATTGATTATATGATTACTACAAAATAAAAATATATTTACCTATTGTCATAAGGTAAAGATAACGAACAGACAAAATATCTATATCTAGAAAAATAAACTAGGTTTTTTTAACATAACAAATACAACATTGAATAAAAAAAAACAAAGCTGCAAATATTAATTACATTAAGTAATAAATGCATGAAAGTTAGTAAATACATGAATTCAACTGAAACGATAAAAAGCAAAATTAATTATTCAATAATTAAATAGTAAATAATATCTAATAAAATTAAGTAATTATCTGAAAAATTAAATAGGTATTGACTAACAAATACATACTTTTTAACAATAATAAAAATAAGAAAACCTGAAAAAATTATGTGACTTGTATTACGCAACTGTGCAAATGATGCATGAAAAATATCGATACTTGACTCAATGTGATGATGAAGGGTAATCATTCTGTACATGTGTTAGTACCCGCACGATTAGATAAGAAAGTATTAATGTTTCTGAAATTATATGCTGGAATACGAAAGTTGATTAGATTTAAAGTTAAAGGGTCATGTAATAAGTTATTTAATAATTTATGCAAATGAAGTAACTGACAATGATTTCTCCTATCGGATAATTTGGTAAACTTAAAATGATTTATAACTAATCGTATGATATATTATAATCGAGCTCGGTCGCCTTAGCCACCCCACAAAAAAATTTAGATTTTTTTACGTTTGCACACAAAAGAGGACAGCTAGCACAAGCTAGCACAACTTTGCATAAACCTAGCACACCTTTACTGGCTGAATAATTGAGGTTTGAATCTGAGGTGGGCTAAAGCGACCTCTGCTCCCTCACAAAAAAATATCGAATGTTTGATGTTTGCACACGAAAAAGAATAACTAGCACAGGCTAGCACAACTTTGCTTAACGCTAGGACACCTTTAATAACGGAGTTATTGAATTTAGGAAACCAGCACCCCCCCCCCCCCGCACAAGATAATTTGCAACTTTTGACGTTTAAACATTAAAGAGTTGAGTTACCACAAGCTAGCACAATTTTGCTCAACGCTAGCACATCTTTAATAAGGGAGTTGAATCTAGGAAGCCAGCCATCCCACAAAAAAATTTCGAACTTTTGGCGTTTGAACATTAAAGAGCTGAGCTAGGACAACTGAAAATATTGTTAGCACACCTTTCATAACAGGGTTATTGAGGATTGAATGTGGAGGGGCTAAGGCGACCTCAGTTCTCTAACAATAAAATATTGAATTTTTGATGTTTGCACACGAAAGGGAAAAAGGAATAGCTAGCAGCACAGGCTAGCACAACTTTGCTTAACGTTAGCACACTTTTAATAACGGAGTTATTGAGGATTAAATCTAGAAAGTCAGCCATTAATAAGCTCTGCTAGCACATGCTAGCCCAACTATGCTGAACGCTAGCGCACCTTTAATAACGGAGTTATTGAGGGAGGAATCTAGGAAGCCTGCTCCCCTCCCACAAGAAAATTAAGACCTTTTGACGTTTTAACATTAAAAAGCTGTTCAAGCACAGGCTAGCACAACTATGCTCAACGCTAGCGCATCTTTAATAACGAAATTATTGAAGGTGGATCTAGGAAGCCAGCCCTCAATAACTCCGTTGTTGAAGGTGTGCTAGTGTTCAGCGAAGTTGTGCTAGTCTGTGGTAGGTATTCTCTTTCGTGTGCAAACATCAAAAATTTGATATTTTTTTGTTGGAGGACTGAAGTCTCCTTAGCCCCTCCAGATTCAAATCTCAATAACTCCGTTATGAAAGGTGTCCTAGCCTTGCGCAAAATTGTGTTAGCCTGTGCCAGCTGTTCTCTTTCGTGTGCAAACGTGTAAAAAGGTGTTCTAACATTATTTTGAGTTGTGCTAGCCTGTGCTAGCTCACCTCTTTAATGTTTAAACGTCAAGAGTTCGAAATTTTCTTGTAGGGGGCGGCTTCCTAGATTCAACCCTCAATAACTCTGTTATCAATGGTGTGCTAGCGTTGAGCAAAAGTTTTTAAATGCTAAGTATCGTACAAACTTTTTTTTTGTACAGCTTCAATTGAATTCTGGATTCCAAATATCGAATAATATTCAAGTTTATAGTGTACAAGTGCAAAATAAAGTGCAAGTATTGAGTCCAATGTAGTAAAGTTCCTCAACTTGCGTATTATAAACCCAAGCATTTTATATGATTATTGAAATTCAATTTCGTTACAAATATCACATCCAAGTCTTTAAATTCAGTACAACGTTCTAGAGAAATGCCCGATAATTTGTAGAAATAAATTGTAAATGTCATTGTTTTACATTTTTTAATGTTTAGTTCTAATTTGTTTTATTACACCATTCATTTAATTTATTTAAATCCTTTGAAGAGATTTACAATCATTTGTACTAGTGACAGATCGAAATATGTTAAAATCATCTGCATACAAAAGTTTGTAGTTAGAGATGATGCTCGGTAAATCGTTAATAAGAAGCAGAAATAAAAGAGGGCCGAGGTTAGACCCCTGAGGAAATATTTTAGGTACAGTATTAAAACGACTGAACTATTTCCATAAATAGCTATTAGTTAATTACAGTTCCTTAATTGTAAAATAATTATTTTGATATTTAGGTACCAAAGTCGTAGATACTGTTTTCTATTCGTGTACCTGTAACGTCCATCTATTGCTCAGTTTATAGTTTAAATTTTAATTGTAAGTAATTGTAATGTTGAATAAGAATTTATGATTAGGTATATACAGGGTGTCTGTAAAAGGTCTTTACACCTGCCTACCACATATTGCTTAGACCAAAATAAGTCGATTTAAGTAAACTTATCTTAGTCCAAAGTTGGTTAGTTTAGGCGCTATGCGGCTTTGAAGTTAAAATTTTGAAATGGTTTTTAAATTTTAAATTGAAAACGGCTTATGCGAATTTAATAAGATTTGGCATGGTCAGCTAGTATTATTGGACAATTCTTTCGAGAAAATTTCTAAAAATACTGATACCGGAAGTGAATGAAACACGCGCGACTATTATGAAAATTACATGTTTTTTTTGTTGTCTGTAGTAGAGCCACGTAATTTAATTGTTTTTGAATTCTCTATTGAATAAATAGTAGATTATTTTGCTAGGAGTTAAACAATATCATTGTTGAGCTTAAAGTTTTCTGGTGAGGCGTTAGCCGAGACAGCAAATTAAACGAAACAATTATATTTTTTAACTCCAAGTGAAATATATTATTTTTTCTTTAAGAGTTGATTGCTAGTTTTCATGTGTTATTTTCAAATTTTCGAGATTCTTGACTGTTATAGTGACGTTTTATTCTCGACGAATCAAGTTGGTACTTTACTGTACATTCATAATATGACATAACCGAGGTACCAACCTCTAATTAGTTATCAAAACAAAAGAACTCTTGCTTTTTAATGTTTAGACAGTAAAAAGCGTTTTTAGCGTCTGCCAGTAGTTCAATAATATGCCGTTTTATTGTCGCTTGAAGAAAATAGTAGATTATTTTACTAGGAGTTAAACAATATAATTGTTGAGCTTAAAAGTTTGCTGGCGAGGTGTCAGCCGAGACAGCAAATTAAGCAAAACAATTACATTTTTTAACTCCAAGTGAAATATATTATTTTTTCTTCAAGCGTTTATTGCTAATTTTCATGTGTTATTTTCAAATTTTCGAGATTCTCGAGTGTTATAGTGACGTTTTATTCTGAACGAATGAAGTTGGTACTTTACTGTTACATTCATAATATGACATAACCGAGGTACCAACCTCTAAATAGTTGTGAAAAAAAAATAACTGTTTTGCTTTTAATGTCTAGACAGTAAAAAAAGTTTTTAGCGTCTGCCAGTAGTTCAATAATATGACGTTTTATTGTCGCTTGAAGAAAAAATTATTTGGGTCACTACTGCAAACATTTATTTACTTCTGGTATTAGTATTCTCAAGAAATTTTCTTAAAACATTCGTCCAATGATACTAGTTTACCATGCCAAAAAAAGTGAAAACCGCATAGTGTCTAAACTAAGCGATTTTGGACTATTTTTATTTTGGTCTTAGTAATATGTGGTCGACGTGTGAAAAGATATTTTGTAGACACCCTGTATTAAAGGTTTGATTTATAAAGTCATTTAATATACATAGTTTTGCTTTATTTCAGACAATGGACATACAAAGCGTCCTCATCGAATACGAAAATACCAAAGAAAAGGAAATATTCACTAATTCCGGCTTACTATTTTCGAAAAATTACATATTAATTACAAGTAACGTTTTAGTGTCACATTTGCAACAATTTGGACTGCTCGAATGGTTTAAAAACTCAAACCAGGAATATTAAACTATAATGTTTTCCTACAAAAACGAACCTAAACTAAAAGTTGTGTCGAAAAACAAAGAACAATTGCATTTCAGGAATGCTAAAATTATCGCATGCTTTGTTTGCAATAATATTTTAACTTCTAGTCAAAAAGTATTTAAAAGATTGGGCAATAGATTTTGACAACAAAAGTTTTACTGTAAGAGATTTACTCTCTATTTTTTTATATTAAAAACGGTTGATACGTTTGAAGTAGTTGACAATAGCGAACGTAAAAACCTAAATGCAGCTTTAAATGAGCTTTTAATAAGTTCTTCCAGTCCATCATTTTTTTCTAATGGGCAGGACGTTTTCATCGAGAGTACACCTTTTGGTAATCGAGCGTTTTTAAATTCGTACAGTCAAGGTGTTATCACTAATGTGCTGGGAGAGCGCTCTTGTTTTTTGTTATCCGATTGTTCGTCTACTCCTGGTAGTGAAGGAAGTCCCGTTTTCATAAAGACTAAGTAAGTTGATTAATTTAATGAATTGTTCATTTAATTCTACGATTTGAAGATATAAAATAAGTTTGCCATTGCGATTGTTGTATCATGTTTAAACTGGTGGAAAGGTGAATGGATTGGCTTAACATTAGCAGCAAATTTAGTACCATTATTGAGAGAGCTTATACCACCATCTTATAAGAATATTAACCTTGATAATGAAGAAGTATTTGGAGGTATTTCAAAAGAACTACAAAGTAAGCAACTTACTGTACCTAAATAACAAGCCAAATTTTAGAAACTTTAGACAATGTAGACAATTTTAAAAAGAAGTTCAAAATAATAAATTATTATATTTTACAGAGATTATTTTTTAGTGACGTTGACCAGAACAATAGTTCAAGTAGTATGCGGTACTGGTTGGGGAACGGGTATACTACTGTCTAAGAAGAAGGGAATATTTATGACGAATTCTCATGTAATTGTAAGTATTGTATATTTTTGATTTATATATTTGTATATTTGTTGAAAATCGTAATAAGGTTATGCCAAGTGGTCCCAATAACATTATTATCATAAATCACAAAGACCAAAAATATTCGCATTAACTTTGTTGAATATCTATAACAAATTGCGACAATAAAATATATAAAAACTTTCGGTGTTCTTTCGTAAAGAGGTAGTATTTAAAATATAGGTCACCATCGATGTGGAATAATACATACCTAAGTAACTTATATGGCCGAAGTCAAATTTAACCCTAATAATAGTATGCGATGGGCATACTATTTTCCTGTTCCATAAAGGAAACTTTTAATATACTTATAACTATCAAAGTTGATAAAATCAATCAGATAAAATAAGTTACTGTAATGCGATAAAATTACAATTGAAATCGGCCAAACTTTGTTGTGTTATTTTCCAAATAAAGAAGTTGCATTTGCTGAACAACTTGGTTTTGATAAGTGATGAAACCATGATGGCCAGCGTTGAAACTTCTTATCAAATAATTTCAAAAATTGTGGAATTATTGTGTATTTAATATTTCAAATTCTTTGCCTGGAAAAAGTATAGATTGATTTAAGTTTTTGTCCAATTTATCTCGCGACATTTGTCAAAAAGAACTCGCTCGAAACGAGCTCGTCGTTTTCATTTGATAAATTGCTATAAATAAATAAGTAAATAAAGGCAAAAATGTTGCAAAATTTTAATTTTGATTGCTCGTAGTACCATTATATGAAATTATTTATCTAGAGTGTAAAGTTTTTATCTGTATTTATTAGTATACTAAATAAACATTTTTAACTGCAGGAAACTCGTGATGATGTTTTCATATACTGGAAGCAACATAAAATGAAAGCAACGGTAGTATACCAAACACCGAATTTTGACCCATTTGATCTTGCAATTTTGAAGATAAACTCTCGAGAAATTCAATACTTGGAAATGTTGCCCATAAACGTACACACCCAATCTGTGGAAAAAGGTATACTTGAAATCAAATGCTTCATGTAATTAACATATTAATCTCATCTACTGTTGAGAGTTGTATGGCTACCAAGAAAAATATCAGAGTGAATATTGGTCTGTTGGGAAATTTAAAAGTTTAATTGTTGGATCAGAAATCTATTTATTTGATTTTGATTATATAGGAAAATTAGTAATAACACAAATACTTTTAAAGGTCAGGAAATCTATGCAGCTGGATATCCATTGTTTCCTAGAAATCTTATGATAAAACCTTCTCTAACAAAAGGGTGTATATCACAAGTTCATAAATACTCTATAAAAACTACCGCTACGGTACTTCCTGGATCAAGCGGGGGAGCTATTTTAAACAATAAAGGCAAATTATTGGGAATAATTGTATCTAATAGTAAAATGGACGAAGTTGGTATTATATATCCACGTGTTAACATGGCGGTTCCAATTGAAGCAATTTATTCTACCATAGAATTGTTTTTGGAAAACGGAGGTACTTCACGGCATACCAACAATTTTGTTATTTTTACTATTCTCGTGTGTTTGTTTTCAGATTACAAAGTATTACAAAACTACATTCTGAAGAGTTGTGTGTCCGTAAAGAATGGGATTTCATGTCGGCGCATTTGTAAATATTTACATAATTATAAAATTGTAGTAACCTGTATTTGACGTACACGAATAAAATGAATGAATGAAGCGTTTAATTAAATTAAATTACGAATTAAGAAAAATGATTGGAAATTAAATACCT